>CAIGRB010071972.1:5905-17307 GCA_903798255.1 Fraxinus quadrangulata | reverse complement strand
AAAAATGCTTCATAAATGAATAGTATTCAGTGGGTTCCACAGTAGGGAGAATATGGGAAAGAGACAAATTCTTCACGGTTATACTTGAAACATAAAGGTAGTGTTTTATAATATATTAGTCAACAATTGTAGGCCACCAATGGGGAGACAACATTTTAGGCAACCAGTGAGGACAATATAAGAAATAAAAGAATACTTCACAAATGAACAGTAAATAGTGGGTTCCCTCTTTTAATATAGTATGGATTATTGTCCTTTTTTTTGCCTCCCTTTTTACTACCAACCAAATTTCCATCAAAATATTTTGAGCAAAAAAAGAAAGAAAGGAAGAAAAAGAAAAAAAAACCCATCAAAGGAGGCGTTTTAAAATCGACTCCCACATCATCTCCACATAGAATCAATCAGTTGTCAAAAATAAATAACGCCAATTTGCAATACCGATGGTCATTATTTGATTTTTAACTTGCAACAATTAACCTATTTGTATAAACGATTTTGTATAAGTAGATTGACATATGCAGGTAATCATTAATTTGAATTTCTGAAATTTAAATTAAGGGACATGTATCTATCAGTCTATTTGTACGAATACATGTAGCAGAAATGATATAAGAAATGAGAATAGTTCAAGCATCAAATTAAGGCAATGTAGTCAATTTAATGAGTTTAAATTTATCCATTTATGAAAAAATAAAACCTTTTTGAATTGAATAAACTTGTCCATTTGAATAGGTTGGATGAGTGAACAATGAATTTTTTTGAACTGATTTCTTCTATTTTTCAATCGGAATTTGATTTGATAGCTCTAATTGAAATAAAATGGTCTTAGTATAGTCTTTGTTGTGCTGAAATAAATGGAAAATGGAGTTTATTAAGATCTTGTTTGTCCTCTATTTTATTCAAAATATATTTTTCTATCATATTTTTAACTATAAATTCTTTAATAAAATAATATTACACATAAATTCAAAAAAAAAAACCTTATTTTTAAACCACATTCTTAAAAAAAAAAAAAAATTCACTATTTCAAAACACATTTTTCTCGAAATTTGATTTTAATGGAGTTCGGGGCTAAAGATGAATGCTAAAACAAATTTAAGAATTTTGCTGTTGGTATCCGACTTGTACTAGGTAGCATGTATCTCAACATTTATAATAAAACAATTTAACATTTAAATATTTTAACGTTGTTATTAATTGTTAATTAGTGCTTATTTGATCTCCATTTTTTTTAATATACAGTTTTCCTCACTTTATTTTTTCAATAAAATAATATTACATCCAAACTCAAATTTTTTCCTTATTTTTTTTAATCACGCTCTTCATCAATCTACTATTTCAAAACACATCATAAGAGAGGCTTAAGCAGGCCCCCAATACTCAGCCGATAGTTCCCATCATGGACCCGTGAGATGCATATTATTTTAAATTTATAATGATTATTTTAATTGTTGGATAATTCTATTAAATACTCTTTTGTAAAATTTTAAGATATATTCTACGATTGCCAAAAAAACACGAGAGGAATTCAGAACTCATTCATTTTTCCCAAATTGGAAACCCTCCAAACCTCTCCATTACCATCTCCAAGTTCCTCCCTTCACAACGGCGAGACAATACCGTTGGACTCATCTTTGCCTCTAGCCAGTGCCATAATCGGTGAAGAACAAAAGTCTTTACCGTTCCCAAACGTTTTCGCCGACACCAGAAACTGTCGAACCTTGCTTTGAACTTCCACCGCCGCAAAACCACCACCATAGTTATGTCCTCATCCATTAAGTGGTGATTAATTCATCCCAGTTGGTGATCGAGTTAACGTCTTAACTTTTGTCATACGCAAGTGGAGATTAATTCATCCTAGCCAATGTTTGTCATATGTAAACGGGGATTAAATTCCTCTAGGTTGGTGTTTGTATTTTATTCATTCTTTGAGTAATTCATATTTCGCATAATTAATGCTTCTATTTGACATTCGATTGGTTGTTTGTAGAATGGCACAAAAGAATTTTGGAAACGTGAATTACTCAAGCTGAAGATGTGTCCAGCATGTTCCAATCACAAGCTCGTCTAAGTGACGAAGAAGAGCTTTAGATTTCTGTCAACGTGGCCACTTGGAGGGGAAAAGGTATCGCGGAAGAGATGCAAAAGGGAAGGGGGCCTGCTTGAGTAGTAGTTATTGCTTGAAAGGATTATTCAACTAAGTGTGTATTTGTTCCATTATCGTAGAAGAAATGGAGTAATGAATAGTATTTTTTGAAAAATGTGTGGTTGAAATTTAAATTAACTTTATTGATTTGTATGTAAAATATTTTATTTGGTGAATATATGGTGGAAAATCTTATAGCAAGCTATGTTTTGAAATAATGGGAGACAAACGGGGTCTAACGTTTGTATACGTACGACTAGTAGTTATTGCTTGTACAGTGATTTATCCACTGTGACTGCATCTCATTTTACTTCTGTTGTTTATAAACTATGAATAAATGCAAATGAGAGACTTATTTTTTGGTTTTCTCCTCCTAATTTATTGGTATTTGTATCTATTAATCAAAATTTTGGCAATGCACCGTGACTGCAGAACAATGCATTTTCACCTTTGTCTTCCTGTTCAGCTAACCCATTTTATTTGCAGCAATCTTCACGTACAAACATCGCACAGAATATTCCTCCAAAAGTATGGCAAGATGTCTTCCTATTCAGCTGACCCATGTTTGATAGAGATTAAAATTAGATTTTTCTTATATTAAATTTCAATAAAAGTTGATAAAATACGTGGTTGAAAAGTTGTAAATTCTATGAAATGTGTGGTTAAAATTAATTGTTAACTTTAACTCGAGATTTTAATTGAATTTTAATACAAACCAAACATGGACATAACTTGACGAGTTTTTACAAAAGTATGGCAAAGATGCACACTCCATCAAATTGTTGAACGAGAAAGCTCAAAATCTTGTCAATTACCTTCATCTCTCTTTCAGTGGAAGAGTGGGCTTCGATGTTTACAGTGACTTGGTTCCCACTTTCTTAATTCAATTTTTTATTTATTTTTGAGTGCAACGTCAACATTTTCAAGTTCCCTGTAAAGCCTTTGTGCACCACATTGTGTGCCCCCAACATTATTCTTGTTTTTCCTTCAAAAAAGGAAAAAAAGTCTATATTTACTCACTACTGGTCCCTAATTTATTGCTTGAGAAACAAGTTAACCTTTAGCCTTTTAAAATTTATAAGTTAGTCTTCCTTATTTTATTATAGCAACATGATTCTTTCTTCTTCTTCTTCTTCTTCAATGGAAAACAAGAGTATTATTTCAATTAGATAATAGACCTTTAAATTTCAGAGCAAAGAAGATGAAAACGCTTATATAATTAAAAGATTGGAATGCAAAAAATGCAAAAGAAAGATTTATTTAAATTGAAGTTATTTTCCCACGACTACCTAAAGCTCAGTTATTTTGAAAATCGGTTCGTAAGACCCTAAAAAAGAGGGATGATCAATGATCAACATGTCTCGAATTGAAAATAATATAATCAAATTTTTTAAATGTATATATATATATAATATAAATTATATATCAAGTAAAAGTGTATATTTAATTTTCATTAATTTATTTTAACACCCATTTAACATCAAATTAACACTAAACGGACTCAAATGTAATTAAATATAAAATAAAATAAAATAAAATATGTCCAAATAAGGCACTATATGAAACCCTACCTATTAAACCAGGCGCCACTATGCTACAATTCTTGAATCGTCCTTCAAATTTTCGGGTACAAATATACAGTACATTAGGTACTGCAGGTCTGCACCTTCTCCGGATCGGCTACCGGTCTTTAAGCAACAAAAAAACCCGGTTGATTTGAACACGCCCTCGGCCCACACGACCCGTCTAAGGTTAAACGTCGACTGCGCGTCAATACCTTTGCTCAGTGCTTAGTTTCAAGAAAAGCTACCCGAAAATCCTCGGAGAAACACACACTGACACGTACACAGGCGCATATCCCTTTTGATTTTTTATATGCAAATCGTCGTTTAGATATATAATGCAAGTAATACCCCGATGGCGAAACGCTTTTACTTTGAAGAACACAATTATTCAATCAACATGGATCGCTACACCATCAACAGCCCATTTGGCTAATTTCCATTCTACTGATGTTTCATTTGAGAAATGGAAGAACAAGGGGAACCCAGTAAGATTTTTGCCCGTTTCTCGAAATTAATTTTTTACAATTTTTGAAGACAGCAGTTTTATCCTTGTTACATTATTTCGATTAAATATGTTTGCTTTTTTCTGTTCTTCGATATTCCTTACCATGTTAGTTAAAGTATCTATTTATTTTTATTGCATTCTGGGAAATTTTTGGCTTTTGTTTTGAAGACAGGTTATTTTTGCTAGGTTTGTTTTAGATTTGGATGTTGACACTTAGCCTGGTAGATTGAATTTCACAATATGATCTTGTTCATTTGCTGTAAAAAGACCATATATTAGGGAAAATATGTGAGAGACGACTCGAGAGAGCCTTTTGTTTAAGTCTCTTTGCCGATTCACTTGGTGCATTTTGATGGTGATCATGTTGGTCCAGACCGCAGATTTTGGCGTGACAGATATATAGCCAGCATCATGGCACTATTACTTAGTTGAGCTAAGGCATGTGGACTGGGTAAGGGATTGGTTATGTATTTATGTGGAGGAGTTTGTAACACTCTTCGCCTTGGACATCTGATAGTTATGCAAGAAGTGTATGATAAAGTTGACTCATTCAAATCAGATATATTTGGGCTAAGTGAACCATTGCGGCATTGCCTGCGTATTTGATAGTTGATAACTCCCTAAATTAATTTAATTTTTTCAAGCCTACTGCTTAGTGTCTAACTATGTTACAAAGACTAGTAATCTAACTTGGGATTTGACGGGTGGTAATGAGCCGGGGTTAGTTTAACCTTTGATAACTAAATGTTATGGGACAAAGTACCATCGCATAGTACTGTACCATAATGCTGTTAAAATAAATTGTTAGAAGAACAATTGGTAAGTGCTAGCCAACTATGTGAGAACTAAATATTGTTGAAGACAAAGTACTGCGTCCATTAGGGGGAGTAACTTTTGGGAGGTGTGAGGATGCTAATTTTTATGACATCACAGTCATAGGTTAATGCTTGATGGGATTTTGCATTCACAAAGGTGTAAACTAATTTTAAGAGGTAGAATGAGGTTTCACACGTGAGAAAATTGAGATTCAACATGCTCTTGATGTTTTTGCACTCGATCCCCTAGAAAGAGGTCAAATGGAAGTTGTAGTTAGTTCTACTTTGTCATCTTAAATACAAAGTTCATGGAATTTTATTGTCAAAAAATTGGTCATTGCATTTAGTTTACATTAGTCCATTTCATATTAAAAGTGTTCTATAGATTCTTAAAGGTTGCATGAGCAGGATTGGCATTCTTAGGAAAGAAAGAGAAATAAATATCGAGGATTTCTTGTCATTTTGGTGCTCTAAAGTTTCCTTTGGCTATACTATAGCTGCCTTTGGATTTGGCCCAGACCACTAATGGATTATCCCGAGCAGTATAAATTTAGAAACTAGATTCTCTGATGTATCATGTATTATTGCATATTGCCCGGTTTTATAATCGGATGTAGGAAGATCTCGTTCTTGTAAAAAGGGAGAAAAAATAAATTTTTGCATGTATAGAATTTGAGAGAGAGAGAGAAGGGGGAGGATTGAAGTATCATCATGAGATGTTTTGATGGAACTATTGATGTTGGATTTCTTTTGACTGACAACTGTCATCGTAATTGTTACGTAATTGTGTCTGTAATGCTGCTTCGGAAGTGTTTTTGGGATGGAATCTGTTGGAATCCAACATCTCTTCTCTATTTTGTCCGTTTGGTGCAATCAGCTGACTTTCATTCTGCGAATGTAAAAAAAGAAGAGGGCAGTGGTCTCTGCTGATGTTTTCTTTTTTTATACTCCCCACTCGCCAATTGCTGGCTATTTTCTGTTCTTATGTGAGAGTTACTTTTTACTCATTCCTTTTGGAGGTCAGAAATGGGCATTATTTTCTCTCTAGATGTGAAGTTTAACTATTAAAGTTCCCATGAAGGATGTAAGCGGTCAACAGCCACCAAGGGCAAACAAGCCATCTCAGGTCTTATTTACTTTTAGTACCTTAGATATTGGTGAACTTTAATAATTGAGTTTAGGATTATGAAAAAGAAAAAAGCAAGGTAGGCTGTCGATCCTTCCAACATCATCCTATCTTGTGCTTTTGCATGCTTCTGTACATGTCTTTACATGATAGGATTAGCACATGAAGCAGGTTAACATAACCAGAAATTTGCTTATTTGTTTTCAGGCGCTAACATAATATATTATTACTACTGATTTCACATCATATCTTGTGACGATCAAACTTTTTTGGGTCTCTCGTGATATGTAAATTTGGAGTTCTATTTTAGCGAACTGGCTTTTGTTCAGTCTATTTTATATGTTTTAAGAATCAATAATATGTGAATTAGTTTGTTTTTTCCCATGTTAGATTTATTACTTAAACTTCTCTGACAATGGAAGATTTTGATTCAGAATTATATAAGATACGCAGTACGACAAAAGCGTGCTGATGCAAAGAAAGCTCTTAACAATCTTATCTTCCATGGGGGTTGTTCCAGATCAACAGCAGAGGTATACTATCAGTCAATCTTTTACGTTTAAAAACAGGATTGGTATGCTTTTCTAACACTTATTTTCTTATATGTAGTATGTTTATTGTAATTTGTAACAGTTTTCTAATACCTTGCATGGATATCTGTTCGTATGTATTCCTATGCACATGTATGTACTGTCATTCATGCATGTGTGTGGACAGGTCCATGTTACCTATAGGGTCTGGGAGGATGAGATGAGATGAGATGAGATGAGATTTTGCTCACAATCAAGGTTTTCTCATTTCACATGTAATACCGGTTGTATTCTTGCACTTGCTTTCCATCCGAAAACATTAATCTCTCTTCACATTTGGTGTATTTGAAAATTAAGTGCACCTTCAAAACACTTTTTCTCTATGCTAAATTTTCCTTTGACGAGGAAAGTACAAGCACAAACATATAGTTCACTACTTAGACTAGGGTTAGTTGAGTTACATGGAAAGAAGTCGATGATGGAATGTTCCTCATTTGCAGTTTTATTGAACTTAGGCTTGTGTCTAATGGATGAACATGTTTAGTTTCTCTCTCGAAAGATAGCCAGACTTATTTTGTGTTTTGGGGGTATTTTTGCATATGTTTTGTTCATCTTTTGTATGATTGATGTAACATATATGTAGGATCACAGTATATGGATTTTGATCTATGTTGAAGAATGGTGAGCATTATTGAAAATTCAAATAAGGATTTTCTCATGCAGATTCTGGTCGGAATATTTAAGTCTCAGCAGCTTCTGTATTTTTCCTGTTTTACTCTTTCAAAATTCAAATGGATATCAATAACTCTAGTCAAAATTCAAATGGATATCAATAACTCTAGCCAATTCACTATTTACCTTCAATATCCATTTTTTTCTTGTCAGTTTAGGATTTCTTTAATTCATATGGATATTCTGACTTGTGTTGAATATTTTCAATTCATTGAACTTTAGGAAGCATTTCAAAAAATAGAAGCTGATTGTGAAGATCAATTTGACAAGAAATCTCGAATAAAGCCTGCTCGTCAACCTAGGAGAGCTTACCACAAGAAGATAAAGCGTTAGTTCATTTTTTGGCCAACTACTTTCTTGACCTGTTCAAATTGGTATTGTTATCTTTTATTATTCTAGTTATTCATGTTAAATTTAAACTATTTCTCTGGAGGACCTGCGGCAAAACTCTCTGTTTGGATCATTCGCATTACACGCTCAATTTTTATACATGTCTTAGCATTGTATCAGGCTCACTGCTGGAGAAAACTTTTGTCATTTTAGAAGGATCAGATCTATTTTACCCTTAAACATCATTTTAGGAGAATCTTAAGTTCTCTTGCTAACTTGGAAAGCCATATAAAGCAATAAAGGATGCTCTCTTTAGGAAAATCTCTATAGCATTTCTTGGGCCTTAGGAATTGTCATGATACAGTTTCTTCATGAAACGATCAACCTCAACCATCAAAGTAGTCATTGCCAAAATCTTGAGCCTACAAAGTATGTAAAAAGTCATGTCAGTAAGAATCGTGTAACAATATGTGGGCTATGCTAATTTTGGTACAAGTCCAAAACCCGTGATGCGTTTTAGTGTCTGATTGTGAGGATTGAAAGAACATTTTAAGCCCAGGTAAGCCTATTTAGTCTGTGTGTGCTTAATTCACTGATATATAACGAATTTTTATATGACATTAATGTAGACTGGTGTTTGACGAAATTAATACACCAGTAAAAAGTGAATGCAAATTAAGAATAATTTGTCTGTATAAATCATGATAATAGGCTGCTAAGAAGAACTACTATTAGGAGCCAAAGGACAAGAGAGTGAACTTAGGCAAACAACTGTTAGTTAGTGATAACTGAACTTCATTCAGCATCTAAATTCTATAAAGTAAGCAAATCAGGGGATTCAAAGCTATTAGAAATTATTTACCCTGTTCACAAGTGAATTAATTACCTTATTTCCTATGTGAACGTCCACAAAATATGCCCTGTTTCCAGAAAGAGCAATTTGGTTTTATAATTGCTATTCCATAGCATTTACTTCTCAGGTTTAAGTAGCTCCATTGGAGAACTGGTCAAGTGAATAATTATAATGGACGATATGCATGTCTGTGTAATCACTTCCAGTTATTTCATTCTATTTATGGATGAAAAACCCGTGTACTTTACTCTAATTTCTTATTCTTTTGAAGGAACTTGTTTGTGCTTAATATGATTGGGGCATTTCAAAGGGGTGAGAAAGGTGGTTTACAATTTGCAGGATTAAACTTTTATATATAAGTTGGAAAGCTTTGAATTTACTCCTTTATGAATATGAGATATTGAGCGTAGTTGAATTTGAGATGGTAAGTTCTCCTCTTCGTGCAAATTTTCAGGTAAGCTTCGTAGGGATAATATGTTCGAAGATTTTGATGGACACCCTGAGAGAATATTTCAGGCAACTTTGGGGAAAAGATGCTTCACTTGGACCTTTAAACCTTGGGAAATGGGATTTGACTGGAGGGAAAATTTTAGCTGGAATAACAGAACATACGAAGAACACAATACTAAAAGTGGGACCGAATTCAATTTCAGGTCTACCATCGTAGGAACATATTCAGATAGGATAACTCTTGGTTTACCCCCAGCTGGTCCTTTGAAGATTGAGGACATCAAGACTGCGTGAGTACTCTCATTGCTGTGTTTTGTATATTAATCTTGAAAACTAGCTATAAGTAAATCTTTGAGCTTACCCGAAAATGGTTTATGTTTCTTGGAAGTAAAAAAATGTTACTTATTTTGAAAGTAATTCTTGCACCACTATTTAAATAAGTAGCTTTATCTCCAATTTATACCAAATAAAAAAATTACTTAGCCCCTGTTTGATACACATTCTTAAAAAAATTCATTCTTCCAAAACTTATTTTCAATCATACATTCTTCAATAAAATAATATTACACGCAAATTCAAAACATTTCCTTATTTTTCAACCACATATTTTTCATCACATCACATCTTTAAATGCATTTTCTTCTCCATAATGTGCATCAAACACCCCTTTAATTTAAAACTCACTCATTTACTCATAAGTGAACTTTTTAGGCATAGGCAAACATGCTCTACATGTTCCAGTGATGCATTACTAGGTAAATGTCTAATTTGATAAGAATCAATGAAAATTTTCTTTCATGTAGCTTTCGCTTGTCAGCCTTGAAGTGGCATCCAGATAAGCACCAAGGTCCTTCACAGGTCAGTTTCATTATCTTTTATCAATTACTTGTATGTTTCTCGTCACGAGAATATTAATGTCGTAAATATACCATGACAAACATTTGCATCACTAATCTTTAGGTTCATATTTGGCCCAATAAACATTATTGCTCGTGATATTTACTTGTTTAGTAGTAGCATATTGAGTATTATGACGTGTTTGATAAAGTGGATGGGACAGCACTGACAATATTAAGGGAGAAAAAGAACTTAAAATCTTGTCTACTACACTATTTGATCGTATTTTAGAGTGTGTTTGATGCACATGTTTTAGGAGAGAATGCATTTTCTTTTTTTGTGATGTGATGGTGAATATGTGTTATAAAAAGAAGGAAAAGTTATTGATGGAATGAAAAAAATTATTTTATTGAAGGTGTGTGGTTGAAAATGAGTAGAAGAATGAAAATGAAAATGAGAAGGCTCAAACAAGGGCTTGATACTGGGTACCAAACACGTGCTTAATATCTTATGGATACAGATATCAATACATTGGTAAATCACACTGGTAAAAATTTGATTGCCTAATGATGCTGACTGAATCTGGTTTAAGGTCAAAGGGTGGGCTTAGATGTCTTCAGAGTGGATTAGATTATTTTTAAGAAATATGACGATAACTTTTATATTTCCTTTTTTAATTAGAAACTGTTCTAGCATTTTCGGCAAGGTGCATTGAATGCTACCGAACAGTATTAAACTAGAAAAAGCCCTGTCCAGTACTGTGCATACCAAACTTTTCCCAAATTGCGTATTCTGATGGGAGTTGTTAATATGATTTTGGAGTATTTGATAAATGTTTTAGTTTTGGCAGGCAGTTGCAGAAGAGAAATTCAAGCTTTGTGTCAATGCATACAAATCATTGTGCAGTGCACTCTCTACAGCTTGAGCTTCACTTTTTCTCCCCCCTAATCCAGTATGGATCAAAGTCAAACAACAAACTAAACCTTTTTCCCAATAAATTTGGGGTTGCACGTGAACTTATATGGATCAAAATTAGGTTATTTATTTATTTAGCTTTAGCGGAAAAAGAAAAATAACACACATTTGTATTTTATATTCTTCTTCTTTATCCTTTCAAATACCATACAATCCATTGTTCAAAGCATGCTAGTAGAGTAGGGAACTTGTGAGCTTTATGTTCTGTATCAAATAGCAGCCGAAAGTTTCAAGCTGGAAGAATTTGAACAAAGGAACCATTGAGAAAGCGTTTTGCTTTATTCACTATTTTGTAATGCATGAAGCATTGCTGTACGTGGGGCATCAACTTCCATTCTGTCAAACCAGTTGGTTGTCTTACATTCAAATTAACAATATTAAGGCCCATATGGCATGAGTTTTTAAAAGTCGAAAGAAACTTTTGAGATCAAAAGTTGTTTTTGGATCTGTTTGATTAATTTTTTAAAAGTGGTTCTTCTAATAGAAGAGTTTTAAGATAACGCCGTTGATTGTCATGTTGGAATTTATGATTCTACTT
>CAIGRB010071971.1:0-10272 GCA_903798255.1 Fraxinus quadrangulata | reverse complement strand
TAATCGAAATCGTAATGTTTGGGCTTTTGTCCTTCTTTTTTTTTTTTTTTTAAAAATCTTTTTTTTTTTTTTTTTTTTCTCATACTCATTTTCAATTGTGCATTCTCATGCACTAGGAAAAGATTCTAATCATTCATGAAGTTGAGAACTTTTCATGAAATGACACCAAAAATCAAATATTGAAAAATCAAACTAGCTAATGATCTCGAGCACACATGGTTGTGTGAACCATGCGTGCTTATGGTTCATAGCATTTTCTGCTTCTGTTGAAGTGCGCCCGGCCATTAAGTCCATGTGCACGCATGGGTTAATTGTCCATTCTTTGATATTAATTGATGTTCAATTCTCTATTGTCCTATTGCTTTACTATGATTTTGAACAATTTTAACAGTATTAAAATTATGAGGTTGTTGAAAAGATTCGACAACCAATGAAGACTAGATAAAAGAGCTATACAAAGAAAAGAAGGAATCATTTTAGAATTTCTAGGGTGACGTATTTTTAAGGATGGTACCTATGAAGGATGTAATGAGATCTAGGAAGAAAGCAAAGTTGGTTCATCGTTTTGTTGGACCATTTGAAATACTAGAAAGAGTGGGTGACTAAGCCTGTTGAATTGCATTACCATCTGCCATTGTCAAGGTTGAACTACGTATTTCATGTTTCTAAGTTGTGTAAAATATATTTTGGACGCTTCTCATGTTTTAAGCTATGAGTCATTGGATCTTCGTTGGAATTCAACTTTTGAAGAGGTTATAATAAAGATCTTCGAGGGAGAGAACACAAGAAGTCAGATGAAATAGGACGACTCTATAGTTTTGTAGAAATCGCGTTGGGTAATAGGAAACTTAAAAGAGTGCTAAGATGAGAGGTGTGCCAAGAACCCAGATTTGTTTAAATTTAATTTTGAGGATGAAATATAATTTTAGGTAGGAAATTTTAATACCGTATTTTACTTTTTCGTATTTGTTGCACTTATCTATTGTGTTTGCCTAATGTTATATTTGATTCATAAGTAATAAGTTTTAATTTGTCATGACTAACTATGTTTTCCAGTGAAATCTATTTTAGACTCCCTAAAATGATCGATGTGACCATTAAAATCAATCATAAAATTAAAAGGACATTAATCCCTATAATTTATTTCTTAATAAGTATCTTTGCAAATATATATGGAATTAAAGTATTGATAAAATTGTTATTGGTCTTAATCTCTCTTGTTAATTAATTTTAAATTTTACATAGTTGTTAACTCATACTTAGAATTAATTTAAAATATAATTGATTGATATCTTAAAGATAACAAAAAATATATATGAATTTTAAATTAGGTAATTCTCAATTGCTAAAATTTTTTTATTTGTAATTTGGGTGTACTCATAGTTAATTTTAGAACCATTAAATATTTGTTTCATTTGTAGAATCTAGTAGAGAATAAGTCATTAAAAGTATAGTAAATCCAACCGATGAATACCATATTAGAAAAGCAACAATAAGTAAATATTAAGCTAGTGGGTTTATTTGTTTGAATTGCCCAATTGTGACATATATAATAATTAGGTTGAGACTCATTTGTAATTTCATGGAATTTACGGTCTCTAAAATAAAATGAAAATTAGAAAGTAGTTTAGCCTTTTGATTAGTGAAAATGATGTTCCACTACATAGTAATTTAAAGTTTCTCGATAAATGCAATGATATGGGGCTTTTGATATGTTGATTTCTCGATAAATGGTTTGAAGCCTTTAAGGTCTTTAACTCTTTCTTAAGTGTTGTCCTTATTGTTGCATCCAATCAATTTCACCAAGTACTCTTGACGGTCTTTTCTAGCCCTAATAACTTGGTGGTCAAGAATATCTTCGACAACTCTTTTCATGCTTTTTTCACTTCAAAATCAGGTCACTTCGAATTGTTTTTAAATGCATCATCCTTATATGCAAAATATGGTTTAAATATATACTGACATAGAGGACATTGTGGGTTCTGCACGATTGAGGAAGTTCTACTCTGTGGATTTTCCAACCCCCTTCATGATGGATAATGGCTTAGTATATTTTGGTATCAATCTGGAGTATTTTCCCTCTTGAGTTTTTATAATAGTTCTTATTAGGAAGTTTAACAATCGCCGGATCTTTCACATTGAATTCTTGAAAACAACATTTTTCAACATAATTTTTATACCATTTTTGTGCTTTCTCATGATAGCTCCAAGAAATTTCAATATTTCGTTTCCATTCTTGAGATAAGTTTTTCCTCAAGGGGATTTAGTACTTAGATTAATATCTATTCTATGATGGAGTAACGATTTCTAGCTAGTGGAAATCTCAAAAGAAATCTTATTGGTATAAGAGCTCTTTTAGGCATTGAAGCAAAGTTGAGCAAAATTCAAATGTTTCACAAGTTCGTTCGCAAAGTAGAGATAAGTGTCGAAGATATTCTTATAGAATAGAATCGAAATCCTCCATATTTCCATCAAATTGTAGGTAGAAACAAGAACTCATGTTAAAAATTGAACCAATATGTTTGAATAACTCGATCCAAAATGTGCTAGTGAATCGAGGGTAAGTCTTTTAGGTAACACTATATTTGATAATATTTTTGAAGAAGAGTTAAGAAGTCTCTTCAACGGATGCATACTTAAATGTTGTGATGAAACTTGTATAATTTGACAAACGTTCTACTACGAAAAGATAATGTCAAGATCTTCAATTTTTGGCAAGCCAACAATATAGTTCATCGATGCACTCTCAAATTATCTACTTAGGACGAGAGGGGCTCTAGCAAGGTTTTTTTGTGATGATCTGCATTTTCCCATTGATAAACCAAATAAGTTTTCACATAGATTGCAATGTCATCTTTTGTCTGTAGCGAATAATATGCATGTTGCACCAGTGCACAAGTTCTGTAATTAACAAAACTCCATCCTTTAGTACATAGAATTGATTTCCTTTTGTTATCAACAAACCCTCATCCAGTCAGAACTAACAAGTCTTGCCTGCTTGATGAGGTTGACGAATAATATGTTGCACGGTCTTTTTTTAAAGTGTACATATTCGGTCTCTTCTATGCATAGTAACACTTCTCGAAAGAGCAGCCATTGTGCAAATGACTAAGTCAACCCATCAATTGAGTGCATGTACTACATGATTGTTGGAATTAGCATGATACTAACACAAAGTTAAACTCTGAAAGAAGTTCCTACCAACGAGCATGTTTGCTTAAAACTTCAGGTTTTGATATAAAATGACTAGCAACACTATAATCAGTCTTCACAATAAATAGAGATCCAAGCAGATAGTGATGAGAAGTAATGGACTACTGCCAACAACTCATTTTCATGCACTAAGTAATGTCACTCTACAGTATTTACCTTTCTACTCTTACATGCAACCGGATGCCCATTTTGTGTTTTTGATGCTCTTGTCTGAACTTTAAATGGTTTAGACATAAATGGCAGGGACAAAATTGGATTTCACTACATAGATTCCTTCAATTTATCAAAAACAATCTGACATTTTACCGAAAAGTCTCAAGTTTTTTCCTTCTTTTTTAATTCGGCCAATGGCAGTGTGAAGTCCGAATATCCCTTCACAAATCTTCGATAATAATTGGTCAATTCAAGGAATGAGCGTACATTATGTATGTACCTTAGCTGTTTGACAATACTTATTATCCATATCCTTCTTCGAATCTAGATAGACTTATTCCTTGCTCGATAATATGATCCAAAAAAATGATTGAGGTATGAACCAATGTACAATAGATGGTTTAGCATTAGTTTCAAGCTCCTATGGATGAGTAAAAACCTTTCTTACATGTTGCACACGTTCCTCAAAGATTTCTGTAAATTAAGATGCCATTAATTACACCACCACAATGTAATCCAGAATCTGGTTGATTAATCATCATACAGAATGTATCAGAAGCATTTGTCAAGCTAAATGACATGACCTTAAATTTGTATAACTCATATCTAATTACAACTGTAGTTTTCGCTTAATTCCCTTCCTTGATCCAAAATTGCCTGTAACCAAACTTTTGATCAATTCATGTGTAGTACTTTATCCACCCAGATAGTCGAAGAAATTTGATATGATAATTCTTAATTCTTAACAAAATTAGTGAATGGTATTAATGGGATAGGTATGGAGAACTCGTGAATTCGAACACTTAAGCCATCGTATAANGGGTGAGGGTGGTCGTAGTGTTGGTGGTGGATCTGGTGGTTGGGTGGGTTTGGACGATTTTCTGTGTGGTGGTGGTAATGGTGTTTGTGTGGTTGCTGTTTTGTGTTGGTGGTGGTGATGGTGATGGTGATGGTGTTTATGTGGTGGCGGTGGAGGTGGCAATTATTTGGTTATTCGTGACTGTGAAAAAATATGTGATCATTTAATTTGAAAACCTGTGATCGAAGAATAAATTATGACCTATAAAGTTTTTGTCTTTGACCATTAAATAACCTTTGATCGACTAATTTGAAAATCTGTGACCGACGAATAAATCGTGACCTTTAAATTTTTTGATATGTGACCACTAAATAATCCGTGATCAATTAATTTGATAATATGTGACCAATAAATAAATTATGACCTATAAAATTTAATTAATAAAATATGTTTTTAATTACTTATTTCATCAATAAGTTTAATTAATATTTGATTTTTGAAGTCTTAAACCTTTTTTCTCAGTTTAAGTTTGATTTATATTATATAACTCGGGTTGTAATAGGTTGACGGTCAATCAGTGCGAAAACTCTGTCAAATCTTATGACATGACTCGTAATGCACGTTTGTTGTTGTTTGGAGAAAGATGATCATTGATCAAGATGAAGCTGCCGAATTGTTGTCTGCTTCTCTTTTTTTAACATCTTTCTTCATAGAAGTTTGGTCTATGTTTTTTTAGTTTTTCTGAAAATTCTCAATATTTTCTAACTATTTGGGTGTGTGTACTTTTATAGCGACTTGAAGTCCCTAACCCCAAGAAAACCATGAATATTTTCTGGGTTAAATTTGTAAAAAGTTCTGATTTTTTTCTCAGATTTGTTTTCCTACATTCTGAGAGAAATTTGTTGTTTAAGGAAAGACTCTAAATTATGTCCAATGATTGCATCATTGAATGTTGAATAACACTTTCCTATCTGTTCAAGTTTGGTAACATTGAATTAGATAAACATGGAGAAAAAAAGAACTTTTGATCACATATTATTAAATGCAATCCATTATTACGGTTCAAACTTATCAAGAACTTTGTATCCGTTAAAAGAAGTGTAATAGACAATAAATATAGACAACATTACCCATCTTATTGAATTAAACGTTGTCTCATGAATTTTACCATTCTAAAGTCAAAGACATAACGAATAGAAGTCGATTACTCATCTTTTTTCTTTCGTTGATATTGTTATCTTGGAAATCTGACTTTCCATGTTTATGTGAAGCGTATTGTAGATAATACAATTTTCAAAACTAAGGAACCCTTTTTCTTGATTTGAGTTTGATTTATATTATTTTTTTCCCTGATTTAAGTTAGTAGATTTTTCTTTTTGTGTATTTATATTATATAATTTTTTTTTTAGTTTTGTAATATTACCATTCATCATTTTTTTTGTTGTGGTAATAATTATGTGTGAATTTTTTTAGTGTGTGTATTTTCTTGTTATGGTAATAATCGAGTGGCTTACAGAAACGTCATATAAAGTTGAGTGGCCATGATGATTTAAAAGCCATTTGGTTGGTCATAGTGACATTAAATATAAAGTATAGTGACCATGGTGAATCAAAATCAAAATACACTGGTTAATGGTGAATTTAACCCTAGGTTTAAATAAAGAATAATTTTTTAATTAATTTTGATAAAATTTGATAGAAAGTAATTTAAATTAACTATAATTTTGAGTTAAATTTTAATATTTACTTTTATAGTGAATTCATGGCTTTCATGTACATAAATCAGATCAATCATACTACATGTAATTCTCTTTTACACTTTTCTTTACACTCTTTTACGTAACAACATCTATACTCTTTGATTTTAAACTTATCAATCACATCACTACATAAATTTCTTCCACATTTTAGGGACAATGTCAATCATGTTGTAGAGAGGATGTACATATAGCATTATTCGAGTTAAATGTTTAAATGGTTACTGAACTTTACACCGTGTCATGGCTTATTCAACGAACTTCATGAAGCGTCCCATTGGCCATTGAGCTTTGCTCCATCTTACTCCATAACTCATCAGATGGAATTCGTTAGTAGATTTGTTGATGTGGTAGACGAAAAAATGAGGTGTCCAGTTAAATGTTGAATAAAGAGGTTAATACCTTAAATAGTCACCGAACTTTGTCAAAAGTTCTCAAGAGGTCACCGAAATTCAAAACATTCCCAAATAGTCACTAAACTTTGTAAAAAGTTCCTAGGGGGTCACTGAACTTTAAAACTTCCCTAAATAATTATCGAACTTTGTCAAAACGTCTCTAAATAGTCACTCAACTTTTCAAAAAGTTCATAGGTGGTCACTAAACAATTGATATATGTGGTCTCAATTTGCAAAGTTTAGTGACCTCTTAGAAAATTTTGGCAAAGTTTGGTGACTATTTAGGAAAATTTTAAAGTTCAGTGGCTCTCTTGGAACTTTTTACAAAGTTCAGTGACTATTTAGAGAAGTTTTAAAGTTCGGTGACCTTTTGAAAATTTTTGGCAAAGTTCGATGACTATTTAGGATATTAACTCTTGAATAAAGTGCCAAATCAAATCCACATCAGCAATTACATCTTCCAGACATGACTTAATAACTAAATGAAACAACAATTAAATCCCCAAATCCTACGGAGATGCATGGGAGTCCTAACGTACCAATAAGTATTGTTTTAAAGTACTTTGAGCGTTTATGAACATATCGATTATGAGTGGTTTTAGCAGTAGTTTTTAAAATAACCCAACCCATATTTGAAAGTTTATTATTCACCGATTCTGAAACATTTTTAAAAAAAGTAAAGTTACATATATATCCCTTCGTGAAATTTTTTCTTTTAGGAAATTTTTTACTATTTTACTTATATGTAATTTTTTTACATGTAAGTTAATATATAACTTTTAAAGATTTACTTAAAATTTTATGTCAGTGTTTCTCAGTAATATATAAACTTTATAATGATAAGTTAATTTTCTACTTTTAAATAGTTTTTACATATAAGTGGAATTTTTTACTTATAAATAACTTTTTATATTTTATAAGTGATTTTTTGTCTTATTAGTAAGATTTTTACACAAAAACAATTTTTATCATATTTTACTTATAAGTAATTTTTTATAATTAAATAATTTTTGCATTATCATATAATTTTTTTAGTTAGTATATTTTTAAAAATAATTATTTTATAAAAGACAAAATTAGAAGAGAATTTGAGAAACAACCAAAAATTGCCATTTAGTAGGTTTAGAGAACAAATCAAAATTACTCCACACCATTTTTGGGTATTTTTTTAAACCATTCAAAATCAATATCCAAAAAAATTAGTGCCGATTCTTACCAGGTGTCACCCAAAATCTGTCAAAATAAAACTCCCAATCAGGCCCTGTGAAATCCAATTCTCCCAAATCAATCCCTGACGCGAATTCTTTGAAGTGGTAATAATGAAATGGGGAGTGCAACGAGAGTTGTTTCGGTAATAATGATCTCAATGTGGACAAAGTGCTGGTTTGAAGAATAGGGAGTGCAGCGAGAGTTGGAGTAACACATGTTTTGTTTTCGGTGCCGATAAGACTAACTCAGTATCGAATCGGATTTGCAAAATGGAAATTATTTGTTCGGTACACATGTAGATAACTTGGAGTCCAATATAAGTTTGAATGATGAGCATTTTGTGTTGGGCTCTAATAAATATAGCTTATTGTTGAATCCGGTGGCTGGAAAAAGGCCCTGTTGATGAAACTACTTTGTTGAAGAATTTGAATCTTGATGGAACTACTTTTCCTGTTGATGAAATGAATTACATGATAAGCGGTAAAGCTAAAGATTCCAATAGTTTTATGTGTCAAAACGATAATGCTGGGACAGACTCTAAATTAAAATTTGGAAGTGTGTGTAGGTATTGAATTTCAGAAAGGCCTCCTATTTGAACTCTCGGATGAGATAGATGGATTGAAGATTGATGGTCCAGAAGAAATTGCTGAGAAGAGCAAAAAATGTGGCATCAATTCATCTGTCGCTATATTCATGTTTGGAATCAATGGAAGGAAGTCTCTATTGCTGCTGCTTTTGGAAAGGATAATCATATAACGATCAAGAAGGCTTCAGATGGCTCTTTGTTGCTGGTGCTTTTAGGAAAGGATAATCATTGTTGGGAGTAAAAGAAATTCCACATCGATTAGACATTGGTAATATGATGGGTTTATAAGTGTAGGATAATATTTCATTGGTACGAGGCCTTTTGGGTAGTATCCAAAAGTAAATTCGTGAGTGTTCAGGCCCAAAGCGAATAATATCATACCAATGTGGAGTTTAGCAGATCCTAACAAGTGGTATCAGAGTCCAGGGCCCAAAACTTAGCCAGAGGAATGCAGCGGGGAAAGCATGGTGGAGGTCCCCTAATTAGCCTTGTGATAGGGCTAAAAATCATCCGCGTTTGAGGTGCTTTGTGTCAAAAGTCTTCTTGACGCAAAAAAATATGGAGGTCAGGCAGCGGGTCCCATTTGATCGAGAGCGACGACAATAATGACGGTGTAAGATGATTGGCGAATGGATTATCATTTGAGGGAATGCCACAATGATGTGGTCCTTCGTTTGAGAGGATGATTGTTGAGAGTAAAAGAAGTCTCACATCGGCTAGACATGGAAAATATGATGAGTTTATAAGTGTAGGACAATATTCCATTGGTATGAGGCATTTTGGGTAGTATCCAAAAGCAAATTCGTGAGGGCCCAGTCCCAAAGTGAACAATATCATACCAATGTGGAGTTTGGCAGGTCCTAACAATAACCATAAAATGAAATGTTTATCAGTTTGGTGTTTATGTTTTTATAGATATGTTTCTAGAAATTATGTGGGATAAAATTGATATCTTCCTCTTTTTTTGTCCACAATTATGCTAAACACTTGATGGATGATTCATTAACTGCTTTTGTATGTATCTTGTATCATGTTGAATGTTCCCAATGAATGGATACCTGCAATTGGCAGCTTTAGTTCACTGCTGTTGTTCAATTGCAATCAAAGCTGAATTTGCATTGCAATTTTTAATGAATTAGAAATTAAGACATTTTATCCTTTAGCACAGAAGAGAAATGACCACAAGAACATCATCACAGATAATACTGCAAGAGAAATACATTACAACAATATAACATTTCTATATCTATATCTAATGCATTTCTCATCTTTTGTCTACAAAAACAAAAGGATCGGATACGTAAGTATAAAATTAAGGTGCTAAGTGAATTCTTGATGACGACGAAACATTTGCTACCAAGGTGTTAAGTGAATTCTGCCCGCGTAATCACGAATCCTTTGTGTATTGGTGCCGAATACAGAAAGAAGAAGAATTTATCGACATCCATGAATGAAACCCAATTGCATTCATTCTTTACTATCAAAACACAATGCAGAAAGCCTGCTTCTCACGTCTGTATCCATGGCCATACATGTAGGACATTGTAGTCCTCTAGATCAAGTTCCCGAATAAACTCTTCAATCCCATCATCACTATTATTATTGTAAATGAAGTACCAAAAAGCTGCATCCCCGTCCTCAAATTCAATCACTTCACAAACAACACAGCAGTATCCCCATCCAAACTAGATACATAAACCAAATTTTCCCAAGAATGAAGTATCTGATTATTTATCCATAACCCGTATCTTCTTCCTGGACTCCATTTTATAATTGATCAAATTAACCGCAGTGACAAAACCTTCAATCTTACCATCTGTGCGTGGACGTGGATGCATATTTCATTTTGCACAAATCGAATCACATTTGAGAATGGATTCCATTGCACAAACCTTCAATCTTACCATTTGTACGGTGACGACCACAGAGTTCTCTAAGATCAAAATTTTGATAACGATGAAGTTGACAATCATAGCTCTAATTCAGAGAATTTGCGTGAGAGAAGAATTCATATTGTCAGGAATTGATTTGGGAGAAGTGGATTTCACGACCTTATGGTTTGTAGATTTAAGAGACTCTTTGTTAAAAGGCATGGTCAAACAATATAGTTGAAAAAAAGTCAATTCTCAATATTTGTAGGTCAAATGGTCTCACTTAAAA
>CAIGRB010071958.1:2750-18708 GCA_903798255.1 Fraxinus quadrangulata | reverse complement strand
TTTTAAAAAATAAAAAAAAAAAAAAAAAAAAAAAAAAAGTAAGACACACTCAAAAAGTGATAAAAATTCAAAAAAGTGACACAAATTCAAAAAAGTGGCAAATACCACAATAGTATCATTCATTTGTGCAGCACCAGTAATCATGTTTTTAAAATAATTAGCACGTTCAGGTCAATCCACATGCTGATTATGTTAGGAAAATATAACATATTATTTCATTTTTTATCTTCTTAAAAAGTGACAAAAACTTAAAATGTGACAAAAAACTAAAATAAGTGACAAAATTTAAAAAAGTGACACAATGTCACTTTTATAAAATTGACGAGCAATTTTGACATTCCTAGATGATAATGCATAAAATTAAGTAAGTGACGGTGTGACACAATCTCACTTTTATAACAAAAGTAAATTTGTTAGTGAAAAAAAATGACCAAAAAACAATAAAGTAATAGAAAATAGTAACAAACACTATAAAAAGTGATTGAAACTCAAAAAAAGTGACTGAACTTAAAAAAGCAGTAGCTAGTTAGCAATCAAGAACAGAAGGCGGATAATGGAAAACAAATATTTCCCCCTTTAGATTCATAACATTAATTGTACGGAAAACAAGTTGTGAAGTACCAGAACGCAAATATAATTCATAACTAAAAGATCCTACACATCATCAGTAATTCTACAGGTGGATTTTCTATCCAAGATTACAAGTTCTGTATAACTCCAAAGCTAAGGAAAAGTAAGGACCATCATATTATAAAATTTTGCAATAAAAATGCAGAAAATGTTGTCTTTATATAAGTTGAAACATCTTACTCATCCATACAAGCCGTTTACCTTCCCTAGAAACATTCTATTATAACCTAGAGTTGGTGGTGGATTTTTTTCATGATAATCATTCACAATGTTCTCGCAATTGCATCTCTAAGTTATAATAGAAAACAAAAGCGTAAAAGGTTCTTTCTGTTCTGGATTTGAATTTCAGGGGAACCGTTGGCTGCATTTCCTTCTTCCTCTACTTGTCTTGCTCTGGTCTTCCTATTTCCTTTCTCTCCCCACTTCAATTGGCCTTCTTGCTTCTCCTCATAACAAATCAACATGGCTGAACGACCATTAGTTACTCATATATGATATAGCAATCCAAAATAAGCAATAAGCAGAAAATTGGGACTGCAAGTAGGGACTCAAATAGGGACATTTTTTTTTGTAATCATCTTACGTTTTTCATTACTCGGTAATTTTTAAATCAATNTCTCGTCACAATAATGTCTAGACGGACCATTTATTTCTTCTATATAGCATAAATCTGCAAAATGAAATCAATTTATGTGTTAAAAGCTTAAACCCTATTATCTAAATAAAGCTATCGATTATTGGTATGAGATGAAGTTTAAGAAAAATCTGCCTCCGAAAAGTATATGTATCATTATGGTGTGCCTGACTATTCCAAGGAAAATAAATTATTTAATTAGTCAATGCATTTAAAAGGCTAATGTTACAAGTTTGACCCCAATTATTCGTTAGTTATAATTTTTGAACAAAGTGATAGCAATATGCTATGGTACTATATTAGCATGAACAAGCTAGATAGAGGGAGTGTCGATCATTAGCTTATGTAGGGAAAGTAATGAAGTTTGGAAACAGAAAATAAAGTAAAAAAATTCATGAAGTCGACTCAAATAAGGCGTCTTAGAAAACTTACGTCCAGTTTCATGTGTAACATGCGCAAAGAATGCAGCAATCTCGCGCTTAGAATCATCTACGGAACCAACAGTCCCAAACTGTTGATAAAAACCGAGAGCTTCAAGAAATGCCGCTCTAGTGTAGAATCCCTTCCCGGCACAGTTTGAGGCAGCTTGATCAGCAATGCCATTGAAAAATGCATCCGTCACGATATTTGGAACCGAAACTCCATTACTACTTGGTGGAGCATAGCAAGGGCCACCCTGACACCCTCTGCCACAGTAGTCATTGCCAGTGCCACAGTAACCATATTGGCTGCAGCATAGATCCGGTGAACAGCCGCAGTTCTGGCCGAAAACCTCTCCGGGCGAGGTTCTAACCAGAAATATGGCTAGAGAAATTGCTAGCAAATCTTTTCTTGAATAATAGAAATCAATTTTTCCAAGGATTGTAGGAGAAGTGACGTGTGGAAATGAGAGCAGAATGAAAGATATTTAAAGTGTATTGGTCGACTTGCACAAACAATTCTCTAGAATGCGTGTACAGTTTTGGTACATAAGGATGACTTTGTCTGCGTGAATTTGACTTTGTGAATTGAGGAAAAATTGCAGAAGCTTCTTTTGTAAATGGTCTGGCACAATAAGCTCCCGTTTGACATCTATTTTTTTTTTCTTTTTCTAAAAAGTAATATTTTGAAGAATGTGTGATTAAATTTTTTTTTTTTTGAATTTACGTGTAAAATTATTTTAGCAAGAGAATTTGTAATGAAAAATGACTTTAAAAAAATGAGTTTTAAATAACATGGCTCATACGGGACTAAATTTCTTCAAACATTGTGAAGCGTCGAAGTTTATAATTGAAGTCTCCATTAAAATCAGTATCTTAAAGAGTAAAGATCAGCTTGTCTTTTATACATTTACTACTAATATAAAAGAAAAATTATGGGGTTCGACTCCAATTAATAAAAATAAAAGGTATGAGCAAAATTGGTATAAACTGGGAGGACCAGGGAAATAAATATCGAACAAAGGTATTCAAGGGAAACAGCGGACACGACTCACACGAGTTGCCGGCCGGCAAGGAAATTAGAGATAATAAATCCTTTGACATTTAGAAGTGATAAGGAAATAATTCAAGAATAAACGGAAGCTTATTGTTTTCTAGAAGGCAGATGAGACTGAAGCAATCAAAGAATTCCACAGCAAAGATAGAGAAAGAGAAAAGGGGCAAGCTTGCATGTTGAGCGTATTGATTTTGCATAGAAAGATAGTAGCCATTGCGAGCAGGGGTAAAGCCAGAAATTTTTTTCAGTGCGGGCACAATTTTTAATCGATAATCAATTAAATTTGAAAAATAACAAAAAATATGTTGAAATTTGTAATTGATACCTCAAGAAAAGATTAGCTAATGCAAAACTCTCTGGAGTCTCACATAGCCACCACTTTTGAAAAAATGGTATCCATTACTTGAGGAATGATACCATTTTGATGCTCTTCACCCATAGTGTAGGACTTTTGTGACCTGGTCTAAAACACAATAACCAATTATAATATACGAGTTTACTTGTTATTTTAGGGAGGTGTATTCAATTGAGACTTTCAATAACTTTTTGGGATTTGAAAAGTTTAGATGTATTCAATGTAGACTTTTGGAGATTCTCTAAAAGTATTGGTGTATTCTATTCAGACTTTTATAAACTTTTAAAAAGTCTCTAAAAGTCACGGTGTATTCAATTAAAACTTTTTAGAAATCTCTACAAGTCTTGGGGTATTCAAACTTTTATGACTTTTAGAAACTTTTATAAAAGTCTACATGGTACTAACTTTTAAGCATAAAGTAACAAAATAAAATCTCGTGATTAATGAAAGACAAATTTTGAGATTTTATTTTGTTACTTTATGCTTAAAAGTTAGTACCATGTAGACTTTTATAAAAGTTTCTAAAAGTCATAAAAGTTTGAATACCCCAAGACTTGTAGAGATTTCTAAAAAGTTTTAATTGAATACACCGTGACTTTTAGAGACTTTTTAAAAGTTTATAAAAGTCTGAATAGAATACACCAATACTTTTAGAGAATCTCCAAAAGTCTACATTGAATACATCTAAACTTTTCAAATCCCAAAAAGTTATTGAAAGTCTCAATTGAATACACCTCCCTAAAATAACAAGTAAACTCGTATATTATAATTGGTTATTGTGTTTTAGACCAGGTCACAAAAGTCCTACACTATGGGTGAAGAGCATCAAAATGGTATCATTCCTCAAGTAATGGATACCATTTTTTCAAAAGTGGTGGCTATGTGAGACTCCAGAGAGTTTTGCATTAGCTAATCTTTTCTTGAGGTATCAATTACAAATTTCAACATATTTTTTGTTATTTTTCAAATTTAATTGATTATCAATTAAAAATTGTGCCCGCACTGAAAAAAATTTCTGGCTTTACCCCTGCTCGCAATGGCTACTATCTTTCTATGCAAAATCAATACGCTCAACATGCAAGCTTGCCCCTTTTCTCTTTCTCTATCTTTGCTGTGGAATTCTTTGATTGCTTCAGTCTCATCTGCCTTCTAGAAAACAATAAGCTTCCGTTTATTCTTGAATTATTTCCTTATCACTTCTAAATGTCAAAGGATTTATTATCTCTAATTTCCTTGCCGGCCGGCAACTCGTGTGAGTCGTGTCCGCTGTTTCCCTTGAATACCTTTGTTCGATATTTATTTCCCTGGTCCTCCCAGTTTATACCAATTTTGCTCATACCTTTTATTTTTATTAATTGGAGTCGAACCCCATAATTTTTCTTTTATATTAGTAGTAAATGTATAAAAGACAAGCTGATCTTTACTCTTTAAGATACTGATTTTAATGGAGACTTCAATTATAAACTTCGACGCTTCACAATGTTTGAAGAAATTTAGTCCCGTATGAGCCATGTTATTTAAAACTCATTTTTTTAAAGTCATTTTTCATTACAAATTCTCTTGCTAAAATAATTTTACACGTAAATTCAAAAAAAAAAAAATTTAATCACACATTCTTCAAAATATTACTTTTTAGAAAAAGAAAAAAAAAATAGATGTCAAACGGGAGCTTATTGTGCCAGACCATTTACAAAAGAAGCTTCTGCAATTTTTCCTCAATTCACAAAGTCAAATTCACGCAGACAAAGTCATCCTTATGTACCAAAACTGTACACGCATTCTAGAGAATTGTTTGTGCAAGTCGACCAATACACTTTAAATATCTTTCATTCTGCTCTCATTTCCACACGTCACTTCTCCTACAATCCTTGGAAAAATTGATTTCTATTATTCAAGAAAAGATTTGCTAGCAATTTCTCTAGCCATATTTCTGGTTAGAACCTCGCCCGGAGAGGTTTTCGGCCAGAACTGCGGCTGTTCACCGGATCTATGCTGCAGCCAATATGGTTACTGTGGCACTGGCAATGACTACTGTGGCAGAGGGTGTCAGGGTGGCCCTTGCTATGCTCCACCAAGTAGTAATGGAGTTTTGGTTCCAAATATCGTGACGGATGCATTTTTCAATGGCATTGCTGATCAAGCTGCCTCAAACTGTGCCGGGAAGGGATTCTACACTAGAGCGGCATTTCTTGAAGCTCTCGGTTTTTATCAACAGTTTGGGACTGTTGGTTCCGTAGATGATTCTAAGCGCGAGATTGCTGCATTCTTTGCGCATGTTACACATGAAACTGGACATAAGTTTTCTAAGACGCCTTATTTGAGTCGACTTCATGAATTTTTTTACTTTATTTTCTGTTTCCAAACTTCATTACTTTCCCTACATAAGCTAATGATCGACACTCCCTCTATCTAGCTTGTTCATGCTAATATAGTACCATAGCATATTGCTATCACTTTGTTCAAAAATTATAACTAACGAATAATTGGGGTCAAACTTGTAACATTAGCCTTTTAAATGCATTGACTAATTAAATAATTTATTTTCCTTGGAATAGTCAGGCACACCATAATGATACATATACTTTTCGGAGGCAGATTTTTCTTAAACTTCATCTCATACCAATAATCGATAGCTTTATTTAGATAATAGGGTTTAAGCTTTTAACACATAAATTGATTTCATTTTGCAGATTTATGCTATATAGAAGAAATAAATGGTCCGTCTAGACATTATTGTGACGAGAATAACACACAGTATCCATGTGCATCCGACAAGGGATATTATGGACGAGGTACCATACAACTATCGTGGGACTTCAACTACGGACCAGCAGGGAATAGCATAGGGTTTGATGGTTTGAACAATCCTGAAGTTGTAGCCACGGATCACGTAATGTCATTCAGGACTGCTCTTTGGTATTGGATGAATTACTGTCATGATAGTATAACTTCGGGTCAAGGTTTTGGGGCTACTATTCGAGCTATTAACGGTGCTCTTGAATGTGATGGCGCTAATCCAGGAACAGTTAATACTCGAGTTGGGTATTACAGAAACTACTACAATGAACTTCAAGTTGATCTCGGCAATAATTTGACGTGCTAACTAGCGAAACCTTTAGGACCCTGTCGTTTCTCGAGGACATTATAGTACTGTTGATTGATAAAATAAATGTACAAGCAGTTTATTTGCTTGCTTATTTGTTGTCCTATGTGCTGCAGACATCATCTAATGTATGTTACTTTGTTGGTAAATAATAAGAATTGTTTTGTGACTTTTCAAGCCCTATCAGAAAACTAAATTGGAATGCTCCCTTGAAATTTCTGAGGGAACTCTAATTTTTTTCCAGATGTAGCCTTCTCTCTACATTTACACTGTTGTTTTCATAATTTGTAAGCTGTTTTAATGGAAACGAAAATGGGAAATGAAAAGTAACACAACTTGTAAGTCCCCAAAATTTTATATTAAGTGAAATACTTGTCCGAAGAGTACATGTCAATTTAAAATAATGTGTCCTTTCATACATAAAACGAACTTAAACAAACCGTTAACATGAGTTGTTGTAAGTTGATTCTTGAGCTTCACCTATCAAAATTTTATTGAAAGAGTAAATAATATATTTATTTCTTTTCTCTAAAACGATTATACGCTCTTGAGCCCAAACAAGAGCTCAAGTCATGACCTATGACCCAAGCCCAGAGCCTACGACTCTGCCCATTAGACTGGCAGACAATGCGTGTGTGTGGGCTTTGGTTTGAAACCACTAAACAGTCAGTCATCCCTTTCAAAACTTCGGGTTCTCTTTGTGATCTAAACTCAAATTACAAACTAGAGATTGATTTTCTTCCAATGTGCATGTTCACTACGATAATTGCTAGTGCAACATATCGCGACAAGCATTACAATATTAAATAGCGTATCGTTTCCACGGCTATTGAATTAAACTAATCCTTACATTTATATGAGGAGTTCAAGTTCTCAATTTCGTTGATTTTAAACTAAGATTAACTAAAGCAGTTACAAAGTGATTGAAAATCTAAATTTAAACTTGATAAAAGTTTGATTAATTAAAGTATTAAGATCCACGACTTTACTATAGTTAATCTAATTTAATTCCTTTTCATATACATAATCTACAAGTCGTGAATGGTACCAAACCCTACATATAAGCCAAGTAGAATCTTAAAAACTCCTGCCAGCAAAATCAAATGGAAGTTCTTGTATTATACTTGCTTTGTTATTATTGGAATTTGGGTGTGACCCGAATTCTTTGTTGAAGTGTTTGAAGAATTATAATTGAAGTGCACGTCATGAAGAATTCAAGTTTGGAATGTTATTGGAGTCTTATGTTAAGTTGAAGTTCTACTTTGAAAGCTCATTGGAAGTTGAAATTTGTATTGGATTTCAAGAGATTGAATTATGGATCGGGAAGAAAATTCGCCGTTTTTTCGCTAGCTGGACACTCGAGCAAGGCCGGCAGAAATACAACCCGAGACTTGTCGCCCGCGTGTCGCTATCCCGTCGCTCGAGCGATGGGGCTGTCGCTCGACTGTTGCTCGAGCGACAGTGTTACCAGCCCAAGCCCGTTATCGCGTTTTAACTCGTTTTTGGCATTCTACTTCAACTACGACTCACCTATTTGGGTTTTGGACGTCTCATACATGTTTCCCTATAAATACTAGGATCTTCTATACAATTTTAAGTTGTGAGATATATATGATTACTAGTTTTTAGGATCATTGTAATTTTCTTTCTCCATTATTTTTTATCAATAAAACTCTTAATTTCTTTGTCATATTCTTGTCTTCTTTATTCTTTTGTTCTTGATCAAATATTTCATATTGTGTCATATAACTTCAACATCTCAATTCGGTGGTTAGTTTCACAACAAGTGATATCAATCTTAATAGTTATCATGAACTAGCATTCTGTAGTTAGAAACTCAATAAAAAAAATAAAAAATCAATTTTTTAGGATTAGTGATTTTTAAGTTTTAATTTACTTGTATTTACTGTCATCTTGTATTCCGAGCATTAATCTTTACTCTCACTTTTATACTTCCTTTTACTTTCCTTCCTTTTACTTTCATGTAATACTGGTACCAGTGCCACCCTTTTCCGTTAAGGACTGAATTTTTTTTTTTAACAATATTCCAACAATTCTTTATGAGTTGTACTATATGTATATAATGGTACAAATGTCCCTTATGGACACCTCTATGTGTACCATAAGGTACACATAGCATTTTCCTTTCTTTATTTATTAGGATAGGTCTTGCTTACTATGGGTGTTGTTCAGCGGGAAAAAAACCTATTTGATGACTCTAGAAAGTGATACACACGCAAACTATGAATCGAGTCACATATGTGAGACGTCATCACATATCTTGTTGATGTAAACAACTGCATACTTTCGACCAATCAATGATATAGTAAGATGGTTTGGTTAGTAACCCATCTTGATCTCATTGTCCATTAATTGGTCATCACCTTTCCATTAAAACAATGGAGGGAATATCTAAATATTAGCATACAAAGTACAAAACAATAACCAACTTCTACTCTTGGGAACATACTCCCGACCCTAGTAATCAATGACATAATTAAATAACGATTTACTTATTTTATCATTAAAAAAATTACTATAGACATGTAGATTATAAGCATATATGAACTATGATTCTCCACGAAATTGTGATATTTCTAGTTTTTTTTATTATTATTATTGCTTTCCTTATAGCTCGAAATTGTTTTGTAGAGTACCAGTGAGATATAGATCAAAAAAAGTTTCATTATAACTAATGGCTGTATGAAAGTCACTAAAAGAATGTTACTCCTAGAGAACATGTTATGAACGTGCCATAGTGGGCTACGTCTATGTGGTCGAGGCTACAATCCTCAAAAGAACACGAAATAATATTTACAAATACCCTACTACAAAACAAAAAAAAAATTGAAACATACCTAGGTTCCAAAAAATTTGAAAAATAGTGTGTTATTTTTAATAGAAGCTTAGTCACAAAAGGTAACACCTTAATGTGACTTTTCATAAAAGCTCAACATTTCAAGCTTAGCCACAAAATGTAATATACCGTGTTACTTGTCATAAAAAAGCAACATCTCACACATATGACATATGGTGTAATTTGTAGTTAAAAATTATACCAATCTTATAAAAAAGTATAAAAATTTTAAAATAAAAATCTATAGAAAATTTTAGAACTTATAACGTCCTTATTTTTCACTTTATTATCGAGCTCGTGGGCTCGTGGGAATTCACGAGCCCACGAACTCGTAAAAAATGTGAAGAAAAAGTTTTAAAAAATAAAAAAAAATGTGGACTTAGCTCAGCTTGTGAGGTTATGAGCTCGTGGGCCGAGCCGAGATTGACCCTTGAGCACGAGCTCAAATGAGCTTGAGCTCAGCTCGTCAAAGTGACTTTGACAAGCCGAGCTCATGGGTAGATGGGTCGACCCGAGTCGGCTTGACCCATTGCCACACTACAATAAGAGATCTCTGGGTTAAATCCGCCATTTTGGGACTAACAAGTAACAACTTACTTAGCCTTATTGAATATCCAAGGTTGCATCAGCAATAACTTCTGCTTATCCTCTTTGCTTGAAATTTTTAGCAGGAACACGTCTCCTTCAAGGATGTTATTGTTGAGATTTTCCATTTGCTTCTAAAGCAATGTCACGCTGTGGTTAAATGTATGGATTCCTCATCGAAACTTTAACTAATAGTCCAAACTTTTAAGACTTGCAATTCTATCATAAAATGCCAATTTTGTTAAGAGAAATGGTCTAAATTCTTATATTTTGATATATTTTGGTAATTCGTCAATATGAGATTTATTCCTTAACACGTCCCAACAAAATGATGTCTCGTTTGAGTGGACTAAACTTCAAATTTGTGTGCTTGTTTTTAGGCCTTAATCGGATCGAATTGTTTGTTAAAATTTAATAGACTCTGATGTCATTTTAAGAATCGAGATTCCATTTTAAAAATTGAACTTATTGAGTCATTACATATTGGTCTATCTTTCGATAATTAGCCAATATTGAATAATTGATTCCTTCACATAGACTTGGTTTCAGAGAGATTTTTATGAATTTTTGTTGAGTCCACATGTAGAACTCCATCCTCGTCATGAGATAAGGATAATGATCGCCAAAGTTTATGCATGTAATCCATGGTCATTATGTTTTTGACGCAGTGAAGATGGGAGGGTTTGATCATATATCGTTCTGATTAACGAAATTAGTCTAGATATCGTTCTAGAAGACGAGAGAACAAAACAATTTCTAGAATTCTAATAATATTATTGATTGCTTGACAGAAATAGCTAAAAGGCCTTTATATAGGCATTACAAGAATCTCTAAAAATAGAAAATATCAAAACGTGCCAAAAATAACGGAAAATCAAAACGAATTATACTAAAAATAACAATTTAAAGGCTTAGATGAAGGAATTTGACTAAAATCTCGAGATCTCCCGAGTCCAATTTTTGGGGCCGTTTCCAATCAGACCACCAAATTTCAACCCATTCCGATGCCATCACGATAAATGACCAAAATGCCCCTGGCACGGGCTAGAATCTAAGCCTACATCAGTTTTATCTAGTGCGCAAAATCCCTAGATGTAGAGAGAGTCTCACCACCATTTCCTTCAAGCAAAGGTTATAGTGGATGAAATTTTAAAATTAGAAAATTATACTTACCTTCTCTTTTCGAATTTCAACTATAAAGTTGTTAAAATGTTACATATATATATGGCATATATGAAAGTAGTAGTTCGATTCTTTTTATTGTTCTGTGCATGCTAAATTGATGGGGGGATACAGAGCAACTAGTTAGTGATTTTGATTGAAAATTTAAATTATTCAATATTACTAGCTATTATATGCAACCTTCTTTTTAAAACTTATTAGATATAAAACATTTATAAATGATGTTCAAACTCGATCCTAAAAAGTTGATTAAACTCTAAGATATATAAAATATTTCTATCATTTGAAACCCATGTAAAAAATAAGTTTACTCGAAAATATATGAAAATAATACCTTCACCTTCTTTTGAACCATCCAAGTAACTCACTTGTACCATCTCTGCATCACCCTACCATTTGAAACCTTGGCACTTGCAAATGCAGCGGTAAAACTATATTCGAGGCATAGAAGAAATTAAATTAATTAGGACTTCCTTTACCTTCTCTATTTTCATTTTTAAAGACTATAGTTTATAACCTTAACTAGCAATATAGTAAAACCTTAGTTTTATTTTATTTTTAGTCCTAGTTTAATCCCTATATAAAAAGATTCTCTCTCTTTTCTCTCTGTTTCTTATCTTGCACCAATTTTCATTGTTGACAGTTTGTTCGATTGCATCTTTCGTCATTTTAGTATCAAAACTCGACATTCTATAATGAACAAATTGTTGTTCATGTGTACATTACGATTCACGAAAATGTAGCATTAATCCAACCATAGCTCTCCCCTCAACCAGCCATCGCCGTTTTCTACACCACCACCACCTTCACCCACCATCGTTAGAAGTGATATTTATTTGAGTGAAATTAATTCTTAAATAGTTTTTCTGTAATATAGTCCTTGAAAAATGTTTGACTTAGTCATACAGAAAAAAGGTATTTTCTACGGTCGAAACTAATAATTGGAGTAAAGTCGTCGGAGAGACTCGTCGTCATCATGCGTTGGATACTAAAACTTGACCAAGACTTTCCCAAAGTTTATTTTCCTACTCAAGATTTGCTTGTTAATTCATTTGCGTTGACTCAGTATTCAAGTCATGTGTATCTTTTATGTTTTTATTATGTATAATAATTTCATTTAAAATCAGATAATTACTAATAAATCTTGTTATATGATTTACTTCTCTGTTTAATAGAAATTAAAATCAGATTTTTAATAAATTTTGATAAAAAATGATGATATATATGGTTGAAATATTGTGATTCCATAAAATATATAATTAAAATTAATTATTAACTTAAATTTTTATTTTTATTTTAATCTGTACTAGACTTATTTTTATTTTTATTTTTAACTCATTTTGTAACAATTTATTGACATACCAAACCATACACGATTTTAATTATATAACATACCAAACCATACACGATTCCTGCAGAATTGACTGCATTTTCTGTGCAATTGTACTGTGGACCAATGCTCTATAACGACCTGTCATTCTACCCTTATTTCTCGCACATACATTTCCCTTACACAAAAAAAATGGTTTTCTCCTATTCAAGAAAAGGCATAGAAGAAATTAAATTAAGGGAAATTTGCCGCCGCGATCCCAAGTCTTTTTCCTTTTTTGCAGACTTTATTCAATCTTCACTTTGTGCCACCATAGGTCTCAAACATTTCAAAAATATGCATCAGATGTCCAAAATTTGACCGTTAGTCAACCTGAAAATTTTTAAAAATTAAATATTTTGATCATTTTAAGGAGAGTAATTTCCATCTATACAGTAATTTCCCTTTTTAAAAAATTAAAAAAAAAATCACCATCTTCCCACCCTTTTCCAACACCAAAATCCTGCCGCTCACTGCCACTATAGCTGTCAGAAATGCCACCACCATGGCCACCATCTCAAATAACAATTTTCAACACCATTGACCCAACATTTTTCTTTTAATTGCTTGAAACAAACAATATTTTTCAAGCCAAAAACAATGGAATGAACCCAACAACAGGATGCACTTCCTAAGCATGCTACTCCAGTTCTTTTATTAGCTGAACTCGTCAAAAATGGAAAATGGATGCGCCTTGTTGAAGAGGTTCGAGAGTGGGTGGTCCACGATCTTGACTTCCATTGTCTGTGTCGAAAAATGGTTCAAAAAGTTGCGTTCTCACTCGGTTCAAAAAATAGACTTGTAGATTCTGATTTGTTTCATTATTTGATGTTAGAAGACCATGGACAAGGGCGCCCCGACGAGTAGAATCCACCTATGACATGGGTAATCCGTGAGTATCACCGGAGGAGGCTGTGCCGCCAATATTTGTCAACGCGAGTAGGTGGTTTTGAGGTGTAAATCCGGCCAACTCAGGAAGCGTTGATGCACGATGTTGTGTGGTTTGAGTAGAGGGCAGTTAGGACTTTCTAGTGGTATGGTTGTCTGGTGGTTTGCCGAAGTAGAGTGATTGGCGGAGGACGGTGGCGGTGGCGAGTTGGGGGTGGATGGGGTGATGAAGAGAAATAATGAATAGTTTTCTTTGTTTTTTGTTTTTTATTTTTTGATTTCTTTTTTTTATTATTATTTAATATGGTAAATAACAAAATTATCAATTTACCCATTTTAAATTTGGTCATAATCAACTCATTTGGTCAACTAATGGTCAAATGAATGGTTCTATTTGGACATCTGCTGTATATTTTTGAAAGGTTTGGGATTAGTGGGGCACAAAGTGAACACTAAGGTAAAGTCTGCAAAAAACGAAAAAGTTTGGGACCTCGGCTGGAATTTTCCCTTAAATTAATTAGGACTTCCTTTACCTTCATTTTTAAAGACAATATAGTTTATAACCTTAACTAGCAATATAGTAAAACCTTAGTCGTATTTTATTTAGTCTTAGTTTAATCCCTATCTAAAAAGTGTATTACTTTGCAATAAGACACCACATTATTGTTGAATATAAATTACAATATTATTTCTCTACGTGACTCCATCTCTCTTTTTTCTCTGTGTTTTTTATCTTGCATCAATTTTCATTGTTCACGGCTTGTTCAATTGCATCTTTCGTCATTTTAGTATCAAAGCCCGACACTCCATCATGACCAAATTATTGTTGATGCGTACATTACGATTCACGAATATGTAGCATCCACCATCTAAACCCTTAATCCAACCGAAGCTCTCCCTTCAACCAATTATTGCCATTTTCTACACAACCACCACCTTCGACCACCGGAACCCACCATCGAAGTGATATTTATTTGAGTGAATTTAATTCTTAAATAATTTTTCTTTAATTTAGTCCTTGAAAAATGTTTAACTTAGTCCTACAGAAAAAAGATATTTTCTATGGTCGAAACTAATAATTGGAGTAAAGTCGTCGGATAGACCCGTCAGTCGAACAATAATTCGTTATGCATTGGATACTAAAACCTGACCAAGACTTTCCCAAAGTTTATTTTCCTACTCAAGATTTGCTTGATGTTTTAAACTTTTCATTCATTTGCGTTGACTCAATATTCAAGTCCACGCAAATTCATGTGTATCTTTTGTGTTTTTATTATGTAATAATTTCGTTTAAAATCAGATAATTACTAATAAATCTTGTTATATGATTTACCTCTTAATCTCTATTTGATGAAGATTAAAATCAGATTTTTAATAAATTTTGATAGAAATTGATGAAATATATAGTTAAAATATTGTGAGTCCGTAAGATATATAATTTAAATTAATTATTAACTTTAATTTAATTTTAATCCGTACTAAACACGAACTTAATCTTCTTCTTTTTTTTAACTCACTGTGTAACAATTTATTGACAGAATCAAAGTCTCGGACTCACGGTCATATAACATACCAAACCATACACGTTTCCTGCAGAATTGACTGCATTTTTTGTGCAAATGTACTGTGGACAAATGCTCTATAAAGACCTCATTTTTCCCTTGTTTCTTGCACATACATTTCCCCTACACGAAAAAAATGATTTTCTCCTATTCATGGAAAGATCTGCTAGCAATTATTCTGGTAATAGTTGTGGTTGGAACCTCGCCGAAATGGGTTTCCGGCCAGAATTGCGGCTGTGCACCGAACTTATGCTGCAGCCAATATGGTTATTGTGGCACTGGTAATGACTACTGTGGAAATGGGTGCCGGTCCGGCCCTTGCTATGCTTCACCCAGCAACGGAGTTTCGGTTGCTAATATTGTGACAGATGCTTTCTTCAATGGTATTGCTAATCAAGCTGCCGGAAATTGTGCCGGAAAGGGATTCTACACGAGAGCAGCATTTCTCGAAGCTCTTCGTTCATATCCAAAGTTCGGGACTGTTGGTTCTGCAGATGATTCCAAACGCGAGATTGCTGCATTCTTCGCTCATGTTACTCATGAGACTGGACGTAAGTTTTTAACTATTTGAAAGTAATTCTTATTTTACTGTCAATAAGTAATTTTTACTTGTAATTAAGAAAAAAATAGGTACAAATTAGTTACTTTTCAGCTAAATTGAAACGCATGATCTTAGTTGCAAAGTGAAAGTACGGTTGGTTGTAATTTTATCCAACAGATCCCCGTCATCCAATAATTCATTTTTTATCGTATACATTTTCAACCACATATTTTCAAATTAAAATAATTTACACGTAAATTCAAAAAAAAATCTTACTTTTTAACCACACTTTTTAAAAAATCACTATTACAAAATTCACTTTAACATAAATATGGACTCAAACAAATACTTAATGTGAATGCATTATTTTCATAGCAATAATTAATTGCAAATATAATCGGGTTTAGATTCTTAACATAAAAAATGGACTTCTTTGTGCAGATTTCTGCTATATAGAGGAAATAGATGGCCGGTCTAAAGATTATTGTGACAAGAATAACAGAGAGTATCCTTGTGCCCCGGGCAAGGGTTACTATGGGCGAGGTCCTCTACAACTATCGTGGAACTACAACTACGGACCAGCCGGAAAAAGCATAGGTTTTGATGGTTTAAGAAATCCAGAAATGGTAGCCACAAACAGTGTAGTGTCGTTCAAGACTGCTCTCTGGTTTTGGATGAATCAATGTCACAATATTATAACTTCGGGCCAAGGTTTTGGAGCTACAATTCGGGCAATTAATAGTATTGAATGCAATGGTGCTAATTCGGGCGCGGTT
>CAIGRB010071947.1:0-49919 GCA_903798255.1 Fraxinus quadrangulata | reverse complement strand
ATTCCTGGCTCCGCCCCTGTTTCTAAATGATGCTATGGGCTTGGTCTCCGTTCATACCAAAATTGTAAGGCCACGTAATCCCTGTATAAAAATTTCATTACAAATTGAATGGATTTTTAGTAAATTACAAAATAAGAAAAAATGACAATATAGGTTTGAGCCACATTATTTTGGAACAATATATTGTGGAATAGTAGATTGATAGAGAATGTGTGATTGAAAAAGAAGGAAAAGTTATTGATGTGATGGAAAATATTATTTTATTGAAGAATGTGCGGTTGAAAATAAGTAGAAAAATGAGAATGAGAAAAATAATGTGAGTCAAACAAAGTGGTAATTATAATTATTAATGTATAGTGCAACTCAAAAATAAGCAACAAGTGAATAGGACATGAATATTTACTGCGGCATTTTCCAAATACACAAGGAGGGTAGCGAGAACTTGAAGACACGCGCGCGCGCACAAACACACATACTTTTATGGAGATTTTGTGAGAAAGTGGAGGTGCTTGAAATTAATTTTATTTTGAAGTATGTTCTAAACTCTACGTTTTATGTAATTCTTAAGATTTGTGGATTCTAATAGATTTCATGAATTTAAATAGAATTCATAAGACATTAACATTGTTCTATTTTATAGATTTTCAGGATTTCGATGATTATGTTAAATAATATAATTCTGGATAGATAACTTAAAAAAGAAAAAAAAATTAATTATTTTTCTTTAAAAAATCATATATTTAATGTTTCATACTGAAATTTTGTCCAAATAAATATATATAAAAAATAAAAGTCCCTTTTATTGAATTTTTTTAACAAAGCTACAATGTGCGAAATTAAGCAAATAAATATGAAACTGATTAATCAAAAGAAAGAGAAACACTTGCAATGTATTAAAGCTGATTTTTTATTTCTATTTTATTTTTTTCTTCAGCTTTCCACATTTATTTTTCTATCCAATCCTTGGTATGGCTGCAACTTTGCCATGGTCATCAACAAAAATCCAAACTCGGTTACAACAAAAATGTAGAATTACTTTATGGCGTGGAGGAATTATCACACCAGTCACATTTTGATTGTCTTTCTCGATGACACTCTTGGCTTGGTCTCCGTCCATACCAAGTGTGTTAGGCCACGTCGCCCCTGCATAGAAATTTCATTACCAATTGAATGGGTTTTTTGTAAATTACAAAACAATTAAAAAATGCACAATAGTTTGAAAGCGATAAGTACTCAAAAATAAGCAACAAGTGTAGAGGACAGGAATATTTACTGCAGCATTCTCCAGATGCACAAGTAGGATTTGCACAGGGAGGATAGGGAAAAAGTCGTGAGGACATGTCTCTGAATTTTCACACAAATTCTTTTGTTTTTGTCATGGCAAGAGCCTCTTACACCTTTTTAAACTTTTTTTGTTTGTATGCAGATTTTGTGAGAAAGTGTAGGTGCTTGAAATCTTAAAAGAATTTTTAGAATCGTTATGTGATTTTATAGATTTATTCTTGTAATTTTGATGGATTATATAAATAGGTTTTGGATTCGAGCTCTATGTTTTATAGAATTTTTAAGGTTTGTGACTTTTAATAGATTTCAGGAATTTAAATAGAATTCATAAGACATTAACGTAATTCTATTTTATGGATTTTAAGGATTTCTTTTGATTACGTTAAATAATATAATTCTACATAGATAACTTAAAAGAGACAAAAAAAAAATTATTTATTTTTCCTTAAAACTTTACGTTTATTAAATGTATAAATAATGGTTCTTTATATTTGTAGGCTCAAAATCCACTAAAATCTGAAGGTTCGGGGTGAAATTCTTAAGATCTTAGTATTAATATTTGTGGACTAGAAACACACTAAATCTATAAAAGTTCTTCAAATCTTGAAAATATTTTAAACACGACTACGTCTTTGTGCATGTATGATTCCATAATACTTTTGGTTGACCACTTTAGGAAGCAAAATATCAGACAATGTATGAGTGAAAGAGGACAACGCATGTATGAAAGGTGGAAGTTGCACCGTGCATTTTGTTTTTTTTCCTTTCTTGGACCATTTCTCTTTGGGTTCAGATTGAATGACTATTTTTTAACCTCCCAAAAATGTAATTTTATTTAAGGAGTGTCCACAACTCAGAATTCAGTAGATTATTTGTTGTACTCATAATTCTCGTTGTTAGTGTTGTTCTGAGATTGAGACTATCAATCATATTTTTCTTGGTAGTAGCATCTCCAATCAGATATAGTAACATTTTGGGAATATGTTTCAAATACATGTGAGTTCAGGAGAGAAAGTCAGACATAGATTCCAGAAATGGAGGCATTCTGGACATTATGTTCGTTGTGGACATATTCGCATTATCATTCATCTACTGATATTTTGGTATCTATGGACCGTAAGGAATGATGCGAAGCATAAGGGTTTCGCATAGTAGCAAGACGTATCATTTGGAGAGTCTATCGCGTGATGTTCATATGGGAGGAATGTTTTGAGTGGTGCATTGGCGAGGGGAATTAACACTTGCATCTATATTTGGTATTTTTATGGACCCTCATTCCCCATCTCCCCCTATTCTAGTTTGGTGGCGTACTCCATCAATCGGATATGTCAAGATCAATACAGATGGACCGTCAAGGATGATTTTGTGAGTGGGGGAGGCATCATCAGAGATCACGCAGGACACTGTATTAGGGTTTTCTCAGCTTCATATGGACCATGCTTGATATTAGAGGCAAAGTTCTGGACTATTCTTGATAGATTTTACTAGCTCAAGGACTTGGTTTTTCAGCAATTTGGGTTGAGTCTGATTCTACAGTAGCTATTCACTGCATCACTAGAGNTTGTATTACTGCTGATGCAGTCTGCCACATTTGTAGAGAAGAAAACCAGGTTGCAGGCGCTCTTACTGTTGAGGGGTGGGGGCATCGACGATATCAGGTATATAGACTACTTGACCTATCACGACATATTATGGCACTAATACAAATTGACAGGCATGGATTGTCCAGTGCCAATGCCAGTGCTAGTGCCAAAGTTTGATTTTTATTTTTACTTGAAATTCTTATTTCTGTCTTAATTTGTATTAGTTCTTATTGTAAATGAAGTAGTACTTCTTTGTTTATTACTTTATTATTCGTTATTTATTTTCATTGTAAATGAAGTAATACTTCCTCATTTATTGCTTTCATTATTTTAATATAATCACGGTATTCTTCTGTCACAAGTAATAGCATATTAATAAACTTTTAGAGGTATTGCCCTCGTTTAATAATAATAATAATAATAAAAGATAACTTTGAAGCTCATCATGAAAATAAGAATGTGGAGATCAGTACGATTTCATAACAGCAAGCAAAAGAAAAGGTGTTGATAATTATTCACCTAAATTTGTTTCTACCTCTAGAATTCTCAATCACGTTATGATAGCTCGTCCAACTTAATTACACACACTTCAATATTTGGTAGAGTAACTCCCCAACCAATTTATGCGGTTACAATGTCATCCCCTACATTTTTCTTGGCAGGTTAACCTCCGTTTGGCAAATTTATTAATGTTTTATAAAGAGGAACGATAGTGGTCATGTGAAATGTACGGATAATAATAAATATTATAAATGTGTGTTTAAAATTAATATTTAATTCTCACCGAATTTATGAACAATTAATAAATTTGTATCCAAACGAATGCTGAGTCTCCTACTTATCTATTTTGGTGAGTATTTATCTAATGAAGAGGTGTGCATGTGACGGAATCCGAGGGATAATTATGTGAAAAAAACAATTTTATGTATGAGCCCAGCCGTATTTTGCTTACCCAACATGATTTTCTAGCTCCTCCTCTGCAAGCAATACCTTTCTCCGCGGAATTTGGCCTAGTATGTTGGAGATTTAAAAACAAATTGTACCACATCTCATATATATGTGTGTGTATATATATTGACGCTAAGAGCCTGCTTTAGTCCCTTTTTGCCCAAAATGCATTTTGAAATAATATTTTGATGAAAAATATGTGGTTAAAAATAATAAAAAAATTTGAATTTACGTGTAATATTATTTTATTGAAGAATGTGTGATTAAAAATAAGAGAAACAAAAATGTATTTTGAAAATAATGTGAACCAAACAAAGGCTAAATATTATAATTCTATTCGAGTATATATGGGGCTGCAAATTGATCGGATCCCCTGTTTATAACTTATTCCTTTAGTTTATTATTTTATATTTTTTTTTATCAAAATTGATGTGGGATGGCTTATAGGAGTTTTTAAAAGGCAAAAGAAAACTCCCTATAAACAATTCATAGTATACAAGTGGATAGACTTTCTCATTTTATTTTATTCACGTTTTGAATTTGATGACTTTTTTATTCTAAATTTCTTTATTTTTCTCATTTATTTATTTTAGTAAAAAATAACATGCGATAAAAATATTCAACCGACTCAACTATTTATAGCAAATCAAATAAAGTTGTTATTGGATTTACCTATATCCACATTTGCTCCATTTAGTTTTGGATCTTAATCGAATTATCGGACTAAGAGCATAAATCCATCTCCCATTAATTTCATCGAATTCAGGTCAAAATTCAATCCATTAACAGCCTTAATGTATATATGCTATGTATTTAGACTAATGAAAAGTTCAAGTGACATTCATTGATATGATATTTTAAATGAAAATTATTTTTTTATATTTAAGATGACATATCAATTGATGTCACTTAATTGAGTAATCTAAATATACAGCATTATTATACTCAAAATAAACACTAAATAAAGGATCGTAAAGTGATATTGGTTCTTTGAAATGGTTGGAATTGTAACAAACTACGTGGGCCCATTATCCCAAATTGAACCTTATTACTTTATATTCCCGAAGTATGGATATTTCGAATTCAATCCATGACTCCCTTCTTTTTTCCCCACTTGGCAAATCTAATCAAATATTCCCTCCACACGGGAATCTTCAAATGAAATATGCGGAAGGAAAAAAATCAATATCTTCTTCATGGCATGCATGGCATCTTCTTCAATATCCAATTTCGCCTAACTGTTTGAAGTTTCAACCAAAAAAGAAAAAACCTTTTACGTGCTTATCCGAATGAACCAAGTTGTGTATGTGTGTGTGTTCGTGAGAGAGAGAGAGAGAGAGAGAGAGAGAGAGAGAGAGAAGGCATATGATAGAGACCCACAAAGAAGATAATTCTAGATAAGTTCCATTCTCTCTATATATAAAAATTGTACGTCCCTACAACGATATTTGGTCAAAAAGGTGTAGGATAAGGCTAAAATTAATTGATATCCCATGTGGTAGAAAAGTTTGAAGGAACAACGTTGTTTAATTAATATTCGGCAACTTTGTGAGCAATAGATTGTTTCTTTTTTAAATGAAACTCATTTCCGCAGCCTGTAACACATGTTTATCAAGCTTCCTTATTCTTTCGATGTCAATCACGGAGAGTAAATAGTTAATTAATATTAATAACCGCTTACAAATAGCATTATTCATTTAAATATTTTAAGCTCGGTAAATACAAATCATATAGGCTAAGGGTGTTAGGTGGGACGAGCCAATAGCGACTCGAGTTGCGGGCGCGAATCGAGTAGTAAAATACTCTTGTGAGCCTCTTTCATGAGCTGGTTGGCTTGCGAGCCTGCTCATAAATTGTTAGTGAACTTAATTTTCACTATAAAAAAATTGAAGAGCTGCAGACACCTTGAGAGTCAGCTCGACTTGCACGGTAGGCTGAGTCGAATTTGATGGTGGCCATTGAACGAGTCAACTTGGCTTGCGAGCTTGCTTATAAATTGTGAGTGAAATTCAATTTTCACTATAGAAGGAAAGTAAAGAGCTGCGGACATCTTGCAAGTCGGCTTGTACTATAGGCTGTGTCAAATTCGAAGAGGACAATTGAACTAGTCAACTCGACCCATGCAAGTTTAATAAAGGAACCGGAATCGGTACATTGGACATGGACGAATACAATCTTTATGGGGAGGTGGGCCTATAAATAGTAGTGACCATTTCATTGCATTGCACACCGATAACTTCACGTGCTCAATCACTATACGTCTCTTCTTCAGTTTGTGCTCTCTCACAATCCTATTTCAAGATTTTTTGTTTCCGTGTCGGTTGTCGTTTAAGGAAAGACAATCTAATCTCAATCAGTATATCCGAGGTAGTTTTGTTCGTTGGTTGGTAGAGAAAGCATAATATTAAGGATATATGGAGAAGGCAAAGCAAGCAGCGAGCGGTTCATCTTCGTACGTTACTATGGATGATCTCTTTGGTCCCCAAATCTCTCCAAAGTCTTCATCCTCATCCACTACCCTCTTTGGATCTATTTTCGGTCCACCCTCCACGGTATTGTTCTATTGATGTGTCTACGACTAAATTAGTTTGCCAACTTATGAAACAAAGCCGAAACTGCTAAATTCGGTGTCTGTCTTTTTATTAGAATCTCATATTGGTCATTGATATTTACACGATCCACTTAATATGGTGGTTGGTGAGGGCAATACTCTCCTAACAAACCGATTTTGTTGGGTTGAGTTAGGTCCAATATCATTTCTAATATGGTATCAGAGCATGCCCAGTTTTGTAATGTTGGATACACCAAATATCGATTTGTTCACCGTTGTTTGGCATGGTCCACGCTGTGTATGAGAGTGCATATTAGAATCCCACATTGACCCGTGATATTTACACGATCCACTTAATATGGTGAGGGCAATCATCTTCTAACAAGCCGATTTTGTTAGGTTGAGTTAAGCCCAACATCCTTTCTAATACTTTTGAATCACCCCCTTGGAATTTTTGCTGTTCATCAAAGTTTTCACCATTAGATCACGTTCTATGTTTATCTTACATGTATTAATAAGTTTGCAATTTGTTTCTGTAAACTTGCTTGACAAATGCTGCAAAATTATTTGATATTCACAGCTTATTAGATATGGAGTAATTCTTTTAGTTTTTATCAATAGGTACACGGGAAAAACCCCTCTCATTCCGATGCTATAGGTTCATCAAGAAAGAAAGATTTCGAACCTGAACAGGGAACTTCAGGTTTGACATGATGATTAACAGTCAGTTTTTTTCCATCAGTTGTTAAGCAGTTTCTAGGCTTGCTGAAGATATTCTTTTAAGTAATTAGGTTTTAAATTGCTTATAACTTATCTGAAGCTAATATAATTAAGCTTTTGTTCTTTTTCCCCAGATTATATGGTCCAGAAAAGCAGGGGAGAATTCAAGAAAGACAGGAATTCAATCGATGAGAATGGAACAAATATCAAACCGTGTTACTTTAGCTCTTCCATATATTATGGCGGCCAACAAATGTATTCTCCAACCAGCCAGAGTAACGATGCTAAGAATATTGTAAGTACGGTGTAAAATATCCGTGAGTCTTTAGAATATTGTTCAGTGTAGTTATCTTTTCTTTGTTTCGTCAGTTCAAGAAAGATGGAGGAGATGTCGATTCAAACGAAAATGACGCTCACATCGCCTCAAGAGGAAATTGGTGGCAGGGTAAGATTGGTGTCTGAGTTAATAATACAAACATCTTCTTATTAAGTTTAATTCTAATTTGTGAGAACTAAAAATTCTTACTCCAATATTTATCTGCAGGATCTCTATATTACTAATACCTTCCCTTTACTATTGCAAATTCTGCTTTAAAAGAGCAGGTATTTAACTAAGAAATTTATTATACGTTTTTCTGAGCATTTTCCCAACTCTCAATAATGTCTTTTACTCCTGTCATGCTGTAACATTTTTGGTTGAGTTGCTAACTTTCTTTGCTAATTTTGCAGGGTTATGAGACTCTTTGACTTCTACGTCAAGGAATAATCTGTGGACGGTGTGAACATTGCAACATTTTACTTCCCTTTTTTACCATTTTGTCTATCTTGTTTCTGTAATGAATTTGGCAAGTTTTGTACATGAAATGATCAATCATTTAGGAAAAACTGGACTTCTCTATGTTCTTTTTGCATACAATCCTAACTACACTGCCTTTATATGCCCAACTAAAAGCAAAACTTCTTTTTTTTCAGTTGCGATAATTAATCTTTTAACGTCCTTAAGTTGATCCGAAGACGGGTAGCTATAGAGAGTATCAACATCTCCGTCCAGATCTCTTCTATAATGCGTACCGAATGTACTCTTAGTGCATGTTTGTTATGTTAGTTTTGTCTTTCCTGACAAAATTTGATGTGCTTGGTTTGTTGCACGAGTTTAGCTTTTTTTTGCTACAATCAGAAATAGTTACAGAAAACGTTTCATGAGGTCGTCGAGTTGAGTGTGTTCCCTACAAGCAACCTGTCTTGTAGATGCCGGGTTGAAAATGGCAAGCATAATGTCCAATTTGAAATTCAAAAAGCAGAACAAGATGTTCACTATTTATTAGAACACTGGATCAGACATTACATGTTTCATGTAATTACATATTTGACATATGAGACTGCACGGGTACATAGCTAGCAATCTTCAGTCTTGGGGACTTTAAGGCAGTGTATACGCTGCCAAAAAAGGAAGAACTTTGTCAAACAATGGAACAAAGCAGCAGAAAGAACTGAATACGTGTTTAGTACGCACTACGAACAGTACAGTGGACAAGATTTTAATAAACATGCCATAAATGACTTACCCCCACACTTATAACCCACAGGGCGATCAGCAAGGTTGCATCGTTTGGGAATTGTTATGGCAATTCCTGGGTTGACACCAGAAATTTTAGCAGTATCAGAGAGCATGACAGCGCAAAGGCATTTGGGGTTCCGTCCCAAATTCTTCACCTGAGCGCAGCATTTGCTGGAAACAGGAGCATTCGCATCCTGCGCTGCAGATGCACATGGAATAAGTTTCATAGCTTCCATGTTGGGGTTTGCTTTCCCGCATTCACCATCTCCATACGCTCCATTGAAGCTGACAATTGCCAGAACAGTGAGGACTCCCACGATGTAAAACTTCTTCTTCATTTCCATTTTCGTTTTGATTTCTCAACTTAAGATGCAGAAACTTCGTTGGGTTTTATATTGATCGTGGAGCTTAACAGAAGTCGGGAGCTGACTCGAAATCCATTACAAACTTGTATGGAGAAAGCACAAATGGAGACTCCAATTTTGTATTGCTGCACTAAGCAATTAAAAGTTAAATTGCAGGGATATGGCAAGCTGTGGAGGATGAAATTCTACTACGCGTGCAAACTTTGTTTTATCTTTATATGCAATCAGAATTTAGAATCGTCATCTCACCAACCCCAATAACAATTTCTTATAATTAGTAGTGCGTGCTGGCTACCCAACTAAAAAGAAAATGGATAATAAAAAAAATTCTGAGTTTTGATACATGTTAAATTAAGAATCTCATGCATCTATTAGTTACTTTAAGTCTTTGATCATGATTACAATCTTAAATCTTTTGACGCAGCAGTGTTGCTTTAACAAAGCCGTTTTGGGTTTATTCCATAACGAAGTCAACCTAGAAATGTAGACCCAGTCGTGTTGGGCCAGCTCAAGCTGGGTTTGCAATCGTAAATTTGCTAGGCGTGTTCACGTCTAAAAAATAATGTATTTCGTACAACATATGCTAGGCAGTGCAAGAGCTACCAACTTTTTCGGTTCTTTTCTGCAGTTGTTTTTCTTTTTGAAAATAGGCCCCATCCGGCCAGGCAAGCAAAGGTCTACAACAGTCAAGCCCAGCACGGGCCAATTGTAAGGGGAGGCTGGCCTGTGGCAAGGCCTGCAACAAGTCAGGCTAATAACATGCCACACTGTCCGGGTCTTAAAGCGTGACACAACGCTAAGAAAGTCAAAGTTAATGCGAACGAAAAACCTTTTGACATATTCTACCCGAATAATGCTATTTAACACTGATCTAGACAGCGACGGAAGTCTGTTTTTAATTGTCTAATGAATCAAAATGTATCCCAACTTTATTGGATAATGAATCAAAATGCATCACAACTCTATTGGATAATTAAAGGTAGACTCCCACTACACCTAAGACTAGTGCTAAGCATCACTAAACTAGATAGCATTACCCATTCTGATTCTGAAACATGTGATGAACGCACCCATGCCACCATGGTAAATGAGTACTGCTTTACAATGGTTTGGAGGTCTTTCCTTATTTCCCTTCCCTTCACTCACAACAGGGAAGGTTGCCCTGTAAGTCGCTAAATTTAACTAAATTGGCATAATCACTCGAAATCAAGATAGAAATGGCCACTCAGAATCTTAATTAATGAAAGAAATCTGCTTTGCCAATATTTACATGCAACAGGTTGGATCTATATGATGTTGTCCTAAACAAATTGGCATTCCATAAAACGATCAAGAAAATACAACAATGGCTCAATAATACATCAAGGAACATGTATGAAATCCATGTAATACAGATTTTTTTGGACGACTTCTCTGTAAGGAACCAATTTTCTTTTGTGATTTTCTCCCTTTCCACCTAAAAGAAACCGAGAGTTAACTTATACAAGGCTAAGGATTTTACCGTTCTATGCGATGTGATCTAGACTCCCTTTGTGTGGAATATGGTTCCTTCCCTTCGATGCTCAAACAAGATGTCCCTTCGTTACATCTGTTAGAAGTAGAACCCGTTCCTTCAAGAATACTGCCAGAACTTTTCACCTTTGCATCACCACCAAGATAATTAGTCAAGACTCTTTTAACCCCTAAGCCACGACGTGGATGTTTGTTACAATTTCCACTGAGAAATGGAGTTCTCTCCCCTCTTGCAGGGCTTATCAGTGGCACAGGGGAAAAGCTAGGTGTGGCAAATGCTGATCTGTAGGGGGTGCCTGAGACTGGCGCCGAATACGGATTCGAGACCCTTTTGTGAGCTATTACACTAACTTTAGGTATTGATGATAGTTTATCAGACTGCTTGGTCAGGTCATCCACGTAAAGTAGATCATCAATACGTGCCACAATATTGAACGCCAAACTTTCCAAGACCCTCGAGTAGCTCTCCAGAATTGACTTCCCAACATCCTGGAGAGTTTCAAAGAAATCAAATCATATAATTGAAAATAGAGGGTAAAAGGAAGGCATTTCAATGAATAGAATATTCAGTAGAAGTAAATTGGTAGTTATTTACGAACCTTGTTGCACTGTATTTTGCTTGTGTCCAATGTCGTTTGTGTCAGGGCTGGGAACCGTTGCTTCAAGCATAGCAGGAGACTTTCAGCTCTTTCTGCAAGCAACTCCCTCTTATCTCCATCTATCATAAGATCCTTGACCATCTCCCAAGAAGATTTGGCAGTAGAACGGTTAGAATTAGCAGGGGGTCTCTGGTGAAGCCTTCTACGCCATACATATATTGATCCCTCCACCCTGTTCGCTATCTCCAAAGTAACATGTTCAGATGATAGATCAAGGCAATCAAGCAAGCACTCTGATGAGAAATGTTCTGAAGTGATATACCGATAGATGACATCCCCTAAGCAGGCTCTCCCATTCTAAAATTAAAAAGAGCATTAATGATGTAAATTGACACCATATCATTATTCATAGAGGAAAAATAATGTAAATTCCAGCAAATCCTATTTCTATCACAGTATAGCAAAGTAGGAATATTGCCAGAGATTTCATATTAATTATAACTGCAATTATATAAGCCTTGACAGATATAATCTTGCTTTAGAAGCACAGTACAGATCTTTAGATTTAAAGGAAAAAAGTGGCAGGAAAGAGTTTGCATTTTAATTAATGAAGAACTTAAAAGAACTGCACGCATAACATCTTGAAGAAAGCGGCATAGTAACTAAGAATTTTTTTTGTAGGGTTAGCAACATAGTAGCAACACACAACTGGTAGCCAGAACTCCATGTTAATTTGAAGTGCAATCATCAATATAGTCAAAACTATGAAAACAGAAAGCCTAAATTCGAGGATATCCAACCTTTGGAAGAGTTTCTAAGTACGATTCTGGAACTTCCATCTCAGCCAAGGCATTGCTGTTTATAGCCATTGCAGCTTTAAGAATCTGACTTGTGAATTCGCGTTTGTGATTTAATTGCTTTCTTGTGTTCTCAGGGAGGCCGTCAGAAGGAACGCGTGGTACAGGTAGCCACCATTTATCCTCCTGCCTCTGAATGGATTTTTGAAAGGAGCCTGATCCATCAGCCTCTGGTGCTATTATGCCTTGGTCAACATACCAAAATTCTGTATGGGTAAAACCATCTAGTATTTCCTGAAAGATCAGAACATACCGCTTTAAATGGAGGTTCCAACTAGAATGGAAGTGACAAAAGGCAAATAAATATATCCCTTACAAGTAGCAAGTTGTCAAGTTTGCGAAGAGCTGGGAGATTAATAAACAGATCCAATCTTGAACGGCATGTCATCACCTGAAGATAAAGAAGAGGACAAATGACAGCATGCTTAGACATCAATAATTTTAGAATTAACCTATTTTTACAATTGTTGTTGACAACATTGATGTTATCAAAATCTGGACCATTAATTTAAAAAACAATTTTTAAAATGGATGATTATGATGTTGCCAAGTGTGAGTTGTCAATCAAGATTGTAAAAATAATTTTAGTTATCCATAAATCAAGTTCATTCATCACTATTCGTTCAGTCTTCTCTTGTTGATTAATTTACACTTCAGTGTCATGCACATATTCATGTGAAAAACTGACACTTCAATGCAAGTTCCCTAATAATAGGGGATGAATTAGAGATTCAAGGATCAACCAAGGGTGAAAGTGATGTAAACTTGCGAAATATGCAAAAATTAAACAGGAAGCCTTGATTTTAAACCATTCAAACGGAAGCATACTCCAGTGAAGAAACAATAATATTACGGATACACATTAAGCAAAGAATTTGATGAAACATTCAATTGCTAGTGGATTTACAAGGCATAAGTACTACCTCAAGCTTACTGCCATCAGGAAATGTTTGCCACGAGGGTATCAATTCGACAATGTGATCACTTACACAAAGAAGCCATTCCATCTCTCTTCTCCACATCGATTTCTTTTCAGAAGGCACTGGTTCCAACCTCCACATTTGTCCAAATACAGTGGCTATACAATAAGGTATTGAATAAAGTCATTAATTCATAGCACACAACCACAGAGGACAAATTGTTAACCTTAGAATAACAGAAAAACAAGTCTCATCAAAGCATAAAAAGACTAAAAGCTATTTCTATAAAGCCGGATAAAGTGCAGGGAGTGAATTATACCAGATAGATTGGTGATGGCATTCGAAATTGCCAATGCTGAGCAAACCCCTTTACCACTTCCAGACATGTCTTCCCCAAGCAACAATTTTGCAAACCTATCTTTCATCGTCTCCGTTTCTATTTAATCCATCAGAGACTCAACTCAGAAGGGCACAATTTGATGCAAAAGATAAAACTGCATTTCATTTCTTTCCTTTTCCGTTTTCGATGGGGGAACAAGGGGTACAGATACCCAAATTTGTATGCCGATGGGCTAGAACTTAATCATTTGAGCAACGAAAATAGAAACCTAAATACCTAAATAAAAGAAAAGAAATTGGAAAACCAAAAACAGCAAAACTTACCTGAAAGTTTGGAACCCTGCTTCTTTAAATTGGAATTTTCATCACCAACAGCATTCAAATGGGGTTCTCGTTCTTCTTCAGAAACGTCACTTTTCAAACACTTGGTCGTCAGCTGGGCGTTGCTTATAGGCCAACCCAAGAGAGCTGACGGATTATGAGAGCTCGATCTGCTATCAATGCTCGTGCCACTGCTGCTGCTTCTTGACTCAGTCGCAGAGTCGCTACTCGTTGTCTCAGACCCCTCTCTCTTCTTGCTCTTCACAGCTACACCTTCCATTAAAACAACAAAAGCCCAAAAGATAACTATTCCTAACAAGAAGAAAATGGGCTCAGCTGGTTTTTTTCTGTTTATAAAATTGTTTTATCAAAGGCCATCACAAATTCAACTTCAAAGATCTATTTTTACAGTTCTTGAATGTTAAAAAGAAGAATATGACAAAAAACCAATAAAGTTAAGGGTTCGAGTTCGCCGGTTGCTGCAACATAATTGGTTTCCTGGCACAATAATTTTATTCTCTGTAACTCTCTTGTTTCTCTGTGTGCGTGTATGGCTGGAATTTGATTTTTAAATTTTTTAACACAACTGCGGAGTGCCAAAGAGGCTAACGTCTATTTCTGAACTTCGTGGAAAGTCTCATTCACAAAATAATGAAGGAATGGATTGGCCGTAGGGGTAACGGATGTGTCAATGCTTTGACAAGTTACAACTTTGTCTTTTTTAATCCTCTGTGAATTAAAATTTTAAGAATAATATTCAACAGGATTAAGCCTAATCAACGGGCGAAAATTTTGAAATTGAATGTTAAAGTTTTCAACATCTAGGCCTGGACTTTCAAGGTGCCTTGAAGTTGAAATAAAGATTAAGGCATAATGCCAACATAGTACGATGTTTGAAAGATTTCGTTTAGAGAAACAGTTGATAAAATACAATTATCATTTAAGTCGGAGTTGTATTCAATACATTTTGCATTGTCACTTGCCTATAATATCATCGTGCATTTTCACTAAGATAATTTAAGCAATATTTAACATTGATCATATTTTTATAGTATTGACTAGAAATGACTTCAGATAGCTTATCGATAAATTAATAAGGCATTAAATGAATTCACTTCTTACTTGGTATATTATTACTGTTGGGTATCATTTAGAATGTGAATGTAATAAATGGGATAGATTGATTACTAAAAAGATTTTAAAATGTTTTGGCGAGGTCAACCACTTCAATGGGGAAGATTTAATTCGTGGCGAATATTGTCCATGCCCCGGCCAGCGTCTCGTCATAGAAATTCAACATCAAATAAAAATGAAAAATGAGCCGATTTATAAGAATTTGAGTTATTCCTCCTAATAAGGTTGATTTTTTAAAATGGATTCTCAAGTTTTAACGCGTTCCAGCTCTTTTAATGTAGTGGCTTTGATAAATTTCATAATATTTAGTAAAAATTAAAAATGAGTACGACTCTACTATTTCTACATTTCTAAATGTAAAATGTGCAATTAGGCTATAAAAATAATTGGAGAATTTAACAATATCGGATAGGACACATCGAACATAGCTCATTTTTTTTTTCTTATTTTGAGATTTAATTAAGTTATTTTTTTATTTTTAAAATTCTTTCATTTATTTTCTTTTTAGTAGTAGATTGACATTATTCACAATATCAATATCCTTGGACCTAGAGAAATAATTGGAATAGTTGACGGCCTTAACGTAAAGTGGGTGAAAGTTCAAATTTAATACTAATAATAGTCATTTTATAATGTGTAATTATGGTCAAAAAAGTGCTAAAAACGCTGCCTAAACAACAAAGTTTATAACATTTCGAACCCTATTTTTATAGAAAAGACTATAGTTTTGTCTTAATGCTGACAATTATTATAGAATACAGATTACAAGAATTGTATACAAGGTAGAAAATCAAGGCAATTTTTATAATTATAAATTTAAACAAGAACCACCTTGAGATAATAATAATAATATTCAACATAGGATTTTGTGGTGACTTTTGTCGTAATTCAGTGGTGTGAAAGGGTGTTAGGAAAATCAATGGCTGTGATTGGTGCAACGTTGAAGGATGTCAAAGTTAATGTAATAAAAATGTACATGTAATATATTTGTTTAGACAATTGTTTAATAAAGTTACGTTATCGTACCCAAGTCAGATCAGATCGAGTTTTGCAAACACTTATTCATCCAAAGTGTCCAAAAATCTAGACTAGGACTTGGGGAATTCAAGGAAAACTAAACTTAGGAAAGAAGTGATTAACATGTACTTAAATTAGAAATAAGGAAATTGATAATGAGAACTAAAATGCAAACAATTATAATTGGGGCAAGGCACCAATCGATTCATTAGTATGATGAACAAAATTGAGTGGATGATATTATACTAGAGGCCAAAATAATATATTTGTGTCATCAAAATAAATAACAAGGAGATGGAAAAAGATCTCCCGCAATGTATCTTCTTACAAAAAATTATATATTCAAAAACAACATAGTAGAAAAACATTCAAAGCGACGTCATAATGAATCTATAATCAAGATACACATGCTGAATAAAGGGCACTCAACCTCAAATTCACTAGTCCAAATGGAATTAAAGTTGAAAGATGTAGCCATTTGCTGATTGTAATCCTCAATTGATGTTAGTCATCCTTCAATGTCAAAGTTGTTGTAAAAAATCTGATCTTATAGTCCGTTCGATATGACTTCACTTTCTGTAGAAGAGATTTTGAAGAAAGTTATCTTAATTTTTGTTGGAAACTAATTTTTAAAAGTATTTCCTATTTTAAAAGTGTTTTTAGAGAAAATCATATTGGACCAGGTTTCTCTAAAAACTCTTTTAACGACAAAAACATATTCATAAATTAGTCAAACATGTCCAAGAGTTTTTTTAAACCTCAAAAACTCTTTTTTGACTTTTCAAAAGTCATTTCAAATATGCTCTTAGATCTAAGTTAAGATTGAAATGTCACCACACATTTATTTGACATTGTTTTAGGATTTTGGTTGGGGGGTCCTCAACTAGACCCACAAATGCAAGGCATAACGGCTAGTGAATCATAGCCTTTCATTTGAAAATCTAATTGGAGCATAAAATCAACGTTGTATTATTAAAAAAAAAAATGTTAAACCCCTTGACTTTTAATATCTTCTACATTAGACTTTCTTTGTAACTTTGCATCGTGTCATGTTAATTTTGATTATAAACATTCCATATAATTAAAGTAATAAGATCGACTTCTTTTTAGTAATTGAAATTTTTAGATAAAATGGTTGCTCGATGTATATAACGATGAAGTTCAAATAAAAAAAATTACTTGGTCTTTAGCATCTATTTCCATCTACTTTTCTTTAACTTTCCCTTTTCTTCTGTACATGAATTCAAAATTCCAAAGGGAAATTGTGACATCTAAGAAGAAACGATTTCAAATGAGATACCCCGTTTTTGAATTCAGCTGCCTAAAAAGTACAAAGCAAAAATGAAAAATGCGTCTTCAGTTTAGTTTTTGAAACACAAGAACAGGAAAAATTGAGTTCTCTTTTGCACAGAAATAAAAAGTAATATGACTAAAGTAGTGTCAGCGTTAACGAAAAATGTAAGAGACAACAACAGTAGAAATTGAACTGGAATGGACTAAATTTGTGTAGTTTGATCTCAATTGGGCCTAGCAACAAGGGTTGTGAACGGTGGGTCTATTTATTTTATAGGTAACTGGACTAATTCAATATACTTTTACGGGCTATTTCAATGAATCTTGGACCTATCTAATGAAGTTCTTTAAGCCTGCAAAACTGTTTTTCAATTAGGCCATGTAACTGCTTCGGCTTCATTTTAAACAGGAATAATACATGTTACGTAGCCATCAGAGGATCACATCGCATGTCTACTTATCTATTAATATTCGCACCTCAATCGTCGAGGTTCAGTTGAAGAAGCGAAAGATTCCTCAATTGTCGAAGAATCATTTAGCAACAAAATATGCAGGACCCAACATGACTAAAAAATGCAATTAAAAGCTTCGGTCACCAAAAAAGGACCGAAGACTTGGATTAACCTTGAATATGGATGAAAATGTAGTGTGAAATCTTGACACGGTCAACAACATATACTTCGGTGCAAGTGCAATAAACACATTAGTACACACGGCAAATGACTTGACAAATGTCACAAAAGTACAAACATCAATAAATTTTTGGAATTTTAGAATTAATTATAACTTTCAACACAACGATGATGAGGTGATATCAAATCACAAAATAACAAGAAGCCCTAAAGATTATCTATAGAAAGAGTCACTTGCACAACTGAAAAGAGGAATTAAAAAAATCTAAGATCCAAACTTTCATTCTCTAAAAAAATTGCTACTACAGATCAATACAAATTTAGGGCGCCTGAATTTGGTGAGACCCACTAAGTATCTAGATTCTAGATTCAAACTCCTTATCACTCACAGTCAATCGCTCGTGAGCGAGCGAACGAAGCTTAAGTACGAGTCTTTGAACATCATATTTTGATTTTTCAAGTTTTACCATGCCTGCAAAATCGAGGGAGAATTTTTGTTATTTTATTGGGACGATTTCAAAGTTAAATAGGAGAAGTCTCATACTTCATGAGGGAGGACCACATCTTGAAGATTAAAAAAATTGATCTTTTTGGGAGAAATCAAAGAGAAGATTCGAGAAATTATTTAAGATCCAAGTTTGAAAACTTTCACATTTCTTTGAATTTAAGATGAAGATTGTAGATAATTGTTCTATCCTTTTGTCCATTGAATAAACATGTTATGTCAATGCCAACTTCATTGTATTTTATATTTTGATTCCCTCACCATTTCTTTTGGTTGGATTATATGTTACGACCAACAATGTAAACACTCGATTTTTATGCATGTGTTTAATTCATTATTTTGGATATTTCTTTTACAAATTGTATTGGATTGACTTAGTTGTTTTATTTTCATCTTTGAGAATGGGAGTTAAATCACATGATATTTGTTTATGTACTAGATGCAAAAATGACGTGTTAGAACATTCAATCTTACTCCTCATGAATTTAATATTAAATCGAGATATTTATACATGTTCACACGACTATCCTAAGTTCATATCTATCACTTTTATTAAACTATTAATCGAGAGACAAAAAATTGATATTTAGTAATAGTTAACTAGTACTTGAGATACGAGCGTTAATTTTTTATCTTGAATTTATTGATCGAGAACTCAATAATTGAACAAAAATATGAGTAGAGCTTGTTACGCCTCCAAACACAGACCATGTGACAAAATAAGTAGCAAACAAAATCAGGCTTGCACTCCACATTACTATCTTATGTGGCATAGTCGAACGTCTATGTAGAGGCCAAACACCCATGGGCGAGGTGAGAACCTTTAGTAGTCGAAGTGATGTAATTTCGTCAAACCCTCACGAAAAGGTTGAACCCTTATGGACAAGGTTGGATGAGAGGTGCTACAGGAATCTCTCATACATGATCTTTCATGAATGATTGATGTGGCCACTCACTATAGTAGCCACTCTACAAAGTGAAAGTGTCAAAAGTTTTGTCCTTACAAGTTAGGCCATAGGGCTACAAATGGTGTGAACATTAAATGCACCTGAGTTTAGAATTGACAAATATTGGGTTTTTTGACCCAAATTATGTTGGATTTTTTAGAAAATAATTTTTTCCTTCTTTTCACATGTTTTAATTGGAAAAATATTATTTTATTTATTCCACGTAATTTTTTATCTTGTTTCCATCTTTGTGGTATTTTTAGGGTTGGCATGCACCCCTATAAATACTAGACTATTTTCACGTGTGATTGTATTACTAAGATGTAGAATAATTTTGTATGTACGGTTATTGTATTTATTTTCTCCATACTAGTAAACTATATAAAATATTCCATTCCTTTGTCAATTAATTTTTTGTCTTTTATCATATTGTTTGTTTGCAATCATATATTTCATATCGTTTCATATATATTACTTCGATTTGTTTTATTTTCCAACAAGTCGTATCGGAACTATTGGTTGTGATTCATTCGAAGTTTTTGTTATTGATGGCAGCCATTAAGTATGAAATCTCATTTTAGATCGCAATACAAGATTCTTGTTGTGGCAAGTGAAGATGCGAGTTGTACTCATACAGATGGATTTAGATGATGTATTGTTGGGATTTGACAAAATGCCAACAACTTAAACGATGGAGGATAAACAATGGAAGGATCAAAATGCATTTTCACATATCCATCTACATCTCTTTAACAATATTCTTCACAATGTTTTAAAAGAGAAAATGACATATGTGTTGTAGTTGAAGTTGGAGCAATTATGCATAACTAAAAGTTTGATAAGCGAATTGTGTTTAAGGAGATCGTCGCTGATTTGGAAACTTTAGAGATAAAATGTGATGAACAAGATTTGCCATTAATTCTTTTGTGTTCGCTGCTCGCTTCGTTTAGAGATACTATCTTGTATTGTCATGATACTCTCAACATTGAAGATGTGTATGATACCTTATTTTTAAAAAGGAAGATGAAGCATTTGGTTGGATCTGAGGCCAGAGATAGAGAAAATCTTGTTGTTCATGATGGTCGGAGATGGGGTAAGTCGACGTCAAATTTCAGTAATCATGTTTGTTATTATTGCAAGAAGAAATGATACATTAAGAAGGATTGCGACAAATTGAAGAATAAAGGTAATTTGACTGCAAATCATGGGAAGCAATCAAATACTCAGTCGAGACCAACATGGTCGAGAACTATTTGAGTGATGGAGATATTTTGACGATTTTTAACAGCAATCCGACCTGACGAAGAGTGGATTTTGGATACAACTTGTGCGTTATGTGTTAAAATCGGGATTTATTTGAAATATATGAAACGGTGATGCAATGTGCCGTTGTCATTGGTAACAATGAATCTTGTCGGGTATCCGGTATTGGTAGAGTCGGATTGAAGTTAGTGGATGGAACATGGAGAACACTCGATCACATTCGACATATTCCAGTCTTGAAGAAGAATCTCATTTCGTTGACTACTCTTGATTCAAAATGGTACACGTTCTTTGGATGAGGTAGAGTCTTGAGGGTTCAAAAATGTATTCGTGTCATATTGGAGGGGCGAAAGAGATCCCAATTATACATCTTGCAAGGTCGGACGAAACTTGTGAAGAAAAGTCAACACAAATTTAGTATTGTAGTGGAGATTCAATTTGATTATACCTTTGGGATGGGTTTGGGGTCCATATTGAAGAATACTAATCAGTCGAGTTTTGATTATATGTGTAATTTCGCTTTACCACCATTACTTGCGATTTCATCGTATTCAACTGCTAGGGATAGACTCATTAGAGATATGTACGTGGATGCTGATTCGGCTGCATGTACCTTTAGCGTTTTTAAAGGTATTAAGACTAGTCAGGAGCCTTTTATGAAAGTATTGGGAGTTGATTCTGCTACATGGTATGCTTCGACACTATTTGGTAATTTTTAATTCTTTGTGAATTTTGGAGAACTCGATATTTAGGTTTATGTATCCGTATTGGATACCGCCGAAGAGGATGACTATTTTTGTGTTGGAGAAAGTTCGTTTTTGTTAAAGAGTTTGGATTTTTCGTTGTAATCAGATTTATTTTGTTAGGTGGAGAATTTTTTGAGTTTCGTTCATTGTATCAGAATTTGTGTCAATGTGGGGGTTATTGAGTTTTTTTTACTCAAATTAGGTTAGATTTTTTAGAAAGTATTTTTTTTTCCTTTTTCTCACGTGTTTTTATTGGGAATATATTGTTTCCTTTATTTCACGTGATTTTTTATCTTGCTTCAATATTTGTGGTATTTCTAGGGTTGGCATGTACCCTTGTAAATACTAGACTATTTTCACATGTTTTGTAGTATTGAAATATAGAATAATTGTATACGCATAGTTATTATATTTGTTTTCTCCATATTAGTCAATTGAATAAAATACTTCGTTTTTCTGTCAATTAATTCTTTGCTTTTTATCTTGTTATTTGTTTGCGATCATATACTTCATATCCTGTTTTATATGTATTACTTCAATTCGTTTTATTCCCCAACAATAAAATGATGTCACGATAAGGCGCCTCCCCATTAGGATAAGACAATATGTCTCTTCATTCAGCGGTTATTATTTCTCATTTTCTATTATAAAAATTCACACTTATGATGTATTTGATTGTAAACGTGAAATTTGTATGGAAAGAAAATAAATTTTACGCAATTAAATTGCCTATAACTTACTTGCATAAAAATTATTAATTAAATATATTTGATTGGTTTAATTTTTAATTTAAAAAATATTGCACTTGTCTATCTTTTATTAGTTGGTAGATGAGAGAGGGGTAGATGAGAAAAAGATAGTGAATTACTTAGAAAGTAAAAACCTACCCCCCTCTAAAAAAATATTTTCTTATTTTTAAGGAAAATATAGTTACGTGACTAACTTTTGGAACATATTTTTCTTTTAAAAAAATGCTAACCAAACATCAAAAGGTAGAAACTTGGGTGGAAAAATGATATTTTTCATGAAAAATAAAGACAATAAAAAGTATCATTTGAAAGTAATGCAATTTAATATTCTCAACCGTAAGGTTGCTCTCTCTCATTTTACTATCTACACACTCTTGGATCCAAACCTGTATTTGTGGCTCATGTTCTACACCCAAATATATATTTACATGTAGATTGACTTGATATTTGAAGTGCTCGCGACCGTCTCTCCCACTATCAGAAAAGACCACGTACTCGAACGATTTGTCCAAGTATGTAGGAAGAGGCTATGTAGACGTGAGATGAGTTGAGATCTTTTAACCATGTCGTCCATTCAAATTTTGAGGTCAACGGGGGTTAATTAGTATAATCGTGACTTTTAATTATTTTTTTAATTGATTTCTACCTCATTATTCATTCTTTCCGTCATTATTAGTATGTCTATTTTAATTGTTAATTAGGAAAACTTAACTCAAAACAAAACTCTTAAATATGTATTCTTGTTAGGATTATCTTTAATTAAAATGCGATAAATAATCAATTTTCGTGAGATAATGCTCTAATCATTATTATATTATTTGTTTAGGTTTTGTATACTTGTAAGGAAAAATTGCAACACAAACCAAATGATCTAGTGGAGTATGAGCAATTTGTTATATCTTGCATAAGAACAAGGATAAATCCAGGACCAAATTATTGGTCGGGTTAATACATAAAAAAGTATATATAATTACATACATAATTTTTTTTTTTCTAACTAAAACAAAATCAGTGGGCCACCATCCATCCCTGCATAAGAATAATATTTAGCATAACCATTGGAATTTATTTAATCACATTTGGGATGAGTCCTTAATGATAATTGATACATAGAGATGAACACTTGAGTAGATGTCTCAAGGATACACGTTTGATAGAATTTTACGAATGGGCTAGAGGCTTATAACTCTGTCTTCTGAACCCTCGTTGCTCACTTGGAATTTGTCATTCTTTGTGTTGTACATTGGCCCATGAGCGTTTTATGATCTAGATGGTAAGGGTTTTCGCGTTAACCAATTTGTTAACATGATTTGTTAACGTGACATGTCAAACTTCACTGAATTTATCAAATATTATTACATAATGATAAACTATATACTTGATTGGTAGTTTGAATTCTTGTTTAGTAATTCGACACAAACTTGAGATGCAAAGTTTACACTCAAACATCTCCCACCCATGACTTACGGATTAAGTTGATAGTAACATTTTATTTCAAACCTTTATATTTTATTTTTATTGTGCAAATATGTAATTTATTGTTAAATAGCACAAGCCTATAAATTTTTATTTATCGAGACCACTAGTACTACAAAAGTGAAAAATAGAAGATTTAAATATTTCAATTGAACGATTACAAACCAATTTATTTTAAATATGACAAGAAACACCTTAACAATTTTTCTAGTTATATAAAAATTAAATCCACGTGTGAAGTTGATTTTTGTGAAATGTGATTTTCCTTTTTTAAACGCGTGCTTAGAAAAAGTGGGGAAAAATATGAAAAATATGTGATTTATTTATTAGTTTTGGGATGCATGATTGAAAATGAATATAATGGAAAAAGTAATTTTGAAACAATCTTTTTCAAACAACGCTTAGGGCTGTAGACATGGCATTTGAAAAGTAGTTTATCAAAGAGCTTCTGCTAGTTATGAAAGCTTTTAGAGGAAGTTAGTCAAACGTGACTTTTTTTAAAAGCACTTTCGAAATAAAAAAACTTTTTAAATTTTAGTTTTCAAATAAAAATTTAGATACTTTTCTTTAAAAGCTCTCTTACAGGAAGCACAAGCAAAAATCACGTCGAACGGGCCCTAAAAGTCCCTATTTGGTTCATCTAAATATTTGGATTAAAATCTAAATAAAAATTAACAATTAATTATAACCACATATTTATTCACTATTTTATCATTTTTTATTAAAATTTATTAAAAAATTAATTCTTATCTAAATCAAATATCAAATACGGACTAAATAAACCAATAACAATGTGTGTGATTTGAATAGTTGTCGAAAGAGGGAACGAGGGAAAAAGTCGGTACTACGTAAGGTGTATTTTGCAGTAAATGTGCTTTATTTTCATTTACAGATACTGAGCAAAGTCAACTGTTAGGAGAATCTTAAAGAAGAAGAATATAATTCATTCATTTATGACATTAGTCCTTAATCCTTATCAAACAAGGGTAAGAGTGATTGGAGACAAGAACATGGGACCCTCGCACCAGCACTGTAAAAACGTTTCTTTAGAAACACCCATAGATTGAATGCCAGCATAAGGGCAAATTTGATACCAACGCCTTTTCTGATAGGCCTTTTCCTCCATCATTCTATCAAATCCCAAAAGGTACCTTCTTTTCTCCCTCGCAACAAGCTCTTTCCATTTTTCTGGTGATCGCGTAAGACTGCTATGAAATATTGCAAACTATCTTGACTTTATTTCTATTGGTTGTAGCTTACCTATATACCTTTTACGATTTGATTTTGTTTGTAGAGTCTCTTCTGATTATCAATTCGTTGTTGGATGGTGAATTTGATGTTATAATCATTCTTCTGTGATCACTCTCTCGAGTAATATCTAACAAAACCCAGTCTTCTTTTTTTTTTTAAAAAAAAAATATATAAAAAACATAACATTATTGACTTGATTAAAACATTAAAAATATGAAAAGAACTTTAAGAAATGAATAAAAGACTTAATTATAACATTATTGACTCGTTATCATACGTCATGAGTGCTAGCACACATTTATTCTTATTTATATTAAAATAAATTCAAAAATTTTCTGTAGTTAGTATTTATTCAAAAAATATATAACAACTATCAAATAACAAATTAACAATTTTACATTTATCCTTTGATTTGAACTCGACAATCTTATCACTTCAAGATTTTCTCATCTCCTTATCACTCATTTGAAAAAAGTTTGAAAAAAGTTGTGTGACATTTCTAACATTCTCCCGCAAATTGTGCTAGTTGGTTCCAAAAATTGAGAGTTGCTTTGGATATTGGTTTGATGAAGAAGTCAATTATGATTTTTATCTTCATTCTTATGGAGATATATCACTTGTGTATATAAGCATTTCAAGTGTTTTCCATATTGCACGGGTTGTAACTTGTATCTAAGCATATAAGGAGTCTGAGAGTTTCTTCAAATAGTTGCGATTATCCAACCATGAATGAGAGGATCAGACTTTCACCAGGCAATGAACTCATTTGTTAACTTTGGTGTGATTTTTTTTTTTTGAATTTGATGTGATGTATTTGGTGGGCACAAGGTCTTTATTAGTGAAATGATCAACCTTTTCTTGAACTCATTTATTAATTTTGGAATGAAATTTTCTGTTTCTACTGTTTTGTTTGGATTTGTGGGATGTATTTGATGGACGAGAATTAATGAAACACGAGTATAAAGTTGTCAACATTTACCGATAGTAAAGTGATGGTGGAAGAGATGACTCGTGGTGTGTCGAGTGCTCACAATGGCTCTGATACCAAGAAGAAAGTATGAAAAAAACTTTAAAAATGAATAAAAGACTTGATTATAACATTGCTGACTGATGACCATGAGCACCTAGCACACATTTATTCCTATTTATAATAAAATAAGTTCAACAACTCTCTACAGCTATTTATCCAAATAATAAATTACAACTATCAAATAACAAATTAACAACTTTGCATTTATCCATTGATTTGAATTTGACAATCTTATCACTCAAAGATTTTCTCATCTCCTTATCACTCATTTGATCCTCATCATTTCTGTTGCCAAGTTGTGTGACATTTCTAAAACTAAGACATATTGCAAACTATCTTAGACTTTATTTCTATAGGTTGTAGCTTACCTATATATTTTATACGATTTGATTCTGTTTGTAGAGTCTCTTCTAATTATCAATTTGTTGTTGGATGGTGAATCTGATGTCATAATCTTTCTTCTGTGATCATTTTCTCGAGTAATATCTAACAATACCCAATCTTCTTTTTTTTTTTTAAATAAATAAATAAAAGTAAAAATTATAAGGTGAAGGATTTGTATGATTGTAATGAGCATATCCTAAGAAAGAACAAATCTAATGCAAAATTAAAATAATCGGAGAATTTAATGAGCAATGATTTTGAATATTGATTGTTTTGAGTTCTTTGTAACGGGTAAATTTGGTTTAACTCCTTCACCATCATGAACTTAGGCTAAACTTTATGGAAAATGTGTGAACAGTAATTACCTACAATGTGAATATATATGTACCTAGATGCATGTATAAACCTCTGCTGGTGTTTTTCATGTTGGTTCTCTCTATGCATTCTCAAGCATATTCTTCATAAACATATTGGCACTTTTCTTTTAATTCACTTTTGGGGATTGTAGTTTGTGAAGTATAGGAACAGAGTTCAACCAGGTCAAAATCTTAAGTGATGTGGTCTATTTTCATTGCCAGGATCCGCATTCAGTGCCATAGTATTGTTGATTCTCTCACAATCACATCCTGAATGTGTGGGCTCTGCCATAGTTGCGACCAAGTACTAGTAAAGGAATACATTTCTTGGATCTGAAGGAGAAGAGGATCTTCTGTTATTGCAAGAACACTTTAAGTTTTTTGCACTATTCCAGACTAAAATAATTAATATACACAAGATGTGGTCTTTGTATATTCTTGCAAACAAATTTTTGAAACCAGATGAAAGAAATAATGAAGGATCAGCTGGAAATAATTTGGAAATTGTTGAACCCTACCAAATCAAACAGTCATCTAGAAAAGATGAAAGATATGGTTCAGTTTTGTCCCGTTTCATTGAAGTAAGTCTTGTTTTTATACCAACAGCCTTGCTATTTCAACGTTATTTCACCAGGTGCAGCTGAGCTACCGAAGTATTATCTTGGATCAAATATACTTTGATTCTTTCTGAATCAATTGCTGTATAATTATGATTTTAGGTGCCTCATATAAACCAACTACGCATGTGGGACTGCGGCCTTGCTTGTGTTCTAATGGTTTTGAGAACTCTTGGCATCTATAATTGCAATATTCAGGAACTGGGGGAGCTGTGCTCCACGACAAGGTACTTTCTTCTTCTGGAAGCTCTAAAGCTTTCATCATACTAATTTCTATGAAAAAACTCCCTAGTTCTTTTATTTGTCGAGTGGACTATCTTTCTTTGCCTCTTTCCTTCTTTCTTTCATCTTCAAAATTTTCAACGGGGAACCATTTAATATTGAAGAATTCTGCAGATGTGAGCATGATATTGTGGAAATTTTCATACATAGAGAAGTTTGTTTTTTAATAGCCCATTATATGGCAGATGGTTTATTAGAAACTTCCATGAAATAAGCTTTTTACAGGTACTCATGTTAAGATTGAGTACTTTTAGTGGGACAAAATATATCTTGCTTAAAACGTTAATCACAATAAAGAAAGAATAATCAGAGTAGCATATGATCATCCTGCTCAGATAATTTTTTTGGGATCCAAGCATAATGATTTTAAAATCTAAACATAGTCACACAGTAATGTAATTTCTCATTTGGAGAATATTCAAAGAATACACTCTAGAATTTTTATCTTATTGGTCTGTCTGTCTGGAATATCAAATGCTGCTCCTTCTATTCAACCGACAAGCAATTCTTTGTTCCTCAATGTAAAATCAGATTGGATTCAGTTGAAACCTGTCTCGACGGAACTGGGAATTAAGGGAGTTTAATAGTTACTCCTTTTCTTTGTGGTAAGTTTTTGAATTTTTTTCAGTTACTTTTTAGTTTTATAAAATGCATATGCTACACTTTAACAAGTAATGAGGGAAAAATTGGCTTAAAAGATTTCATCTATTTAATCCTGAATGATAGCATGTCCCAATAAGGGTCTTTGGAATCTGTTCTTCAATTTTCTGAAACTAGGAACTTCCTCTACATCACAACGTGCAAATCAATGTAAATATTGCACGCATAAGTCTAAGGCCTGAGCTCTCTTGACCCTTCAGTTTAACTCCTCATATGTAAAAAGTGTTCTTATGAATGTAATAGCAAAATAATCATACTAATAAAGAAAAGTTGTAGTTTGTACGTTCGGCAACTGTTTCATGCGTGTAAATGCTAGGTATTTCACATTTTCCTTAACTCTTTCGTGCTTGTAATTTGTCGATGGCAAATGGCAGTAAGCTTGTCTTTTACAGCCTACTGGTAAGCTGCATGCAAATTTTTTATGGTAGTTCTAATGATGGTGATGACAAAGTCATGCAAAACTTTTGCTGATATGAATCATTTTCTGACTGCCTTTTTCATGCTGTCTGTGTTGCAGTATTTGGACGGTTGATTTAGCCTATTTGCTGCAGAAGTTTTCTGTAAAATTTTCCTACTGTACAGTAACTTTAGGAGCCAACCCAAATTTTCACGTGGAGACATTTTACAAGGCGAGATCCTGTTTCATCAATTGTCTAATTTATCTGTTTGCTTTGTGAGTGATGTTTTTCTTTATAATGCACTTAACATTCGACCATCTCGGTGCCCTATCAACTCCTTGGATGACATTGTACTTGTAATCTTAAAGCCTGGAGCCCATTCCATATTCAATTTTTTATTTGGCATCCTGACGTGCTTGGTTTGCCAGTAGTTGCATAAATGTTGCAGATGTTAGATAAATGGTGCCATATGGGAACAACAAATAGGAAATTTTAGGAGTATGTAAGCTTTTGTTCTTTTGGTTCTTCATTTCTTTCATAAGGATGAGTTGGAATGAGGTAGTAGTTTGCTGGTTTATAGAATATTTGTCAATGAATAATACCACATGGATAAATTAAACCACTGCAAGGAGTTGTCATTTCAGTATTGAAGAGTTGATTTTGATTTATATGTTCTCTGCACATCATTTTATAATTTTTTTTTTTTCGTTTCAATTCTTTCATGTCCTTTCTGTGAAATCAACCTTTGTAAATGGCCGCGATCCTTTATTTTTGAGTTGTTTTTACTAGAAATTTGCACTCTTCTTTCACCAGTTATCTTATTTATCCGGTGACTTTTAATACCAAATATAACATATTGCAGGACCAATTGCCTAATGATCTAGTTCGAGTAAATATGTTATTTCAAGAAGCTCGAGAAGCTGGAATCAATATAGAGGTAATCTACGTAATGTGGTTGGCCCTTGATTCTTTATCATGTGAGTTCTCTTATGTGGTTGCAGCCACCGGTATAGGCTATGTTGTTGCATGCCACTGCATGTGAACTAGGACTTTGAAGCGATCTTCTCTAGGTTAACATTGAAAAACTGTAACTACAGTAACAATATAAGCATGAATGTTAAAAACACTTTTTGTTTATAAATAAAATTCTACAGTAGCAAACTTTTCTCCCATCTTGTCAGTAAGACCTATTCAGTCGTGAAAGAATACACCAATCATTTAAAATGACCTTATGGCATTCAAAAGAAGTTCCCTTGATAAAATATAAAGGTCAATAACAGGAGAGACCCATGTGTTTGGGAGATTCTGATGTGGAATTTAGTTTACCAAGGATTAGTTTCTGACATCATATAAAATTTATCATCAAGTAGTCACTGAGGCAAACGTTGAATCCTGTTTGCCATGTAAATTAATATTTAAATTTTTCTGGTAAAACCGTGAATCACTTGGAATGGAAGGTGCCAAGAGGGTAATTAGGAATTGACTGCACAGGGCATTCGGAATCTTGAAGAATCTGGTATTAGTTCTAACATCAATCTTGACTTTCAGTTGGTCAACAAGTGAAATTGTGATGCTGCATATTAAGTATTCTTTCTTGTGTTTTATTTTTATTTAAATTGATAAATATGCACTGTTTATGAAATTAATCGCCCCAAACCTCTTTTTCAACTTGTTGCCAAATTCATAATGTTGTCAATATGCTGCTTGTTGTGAAATTATTCTTTTTCATAACAAGTTTCCTAATCAACGGAGTTGGTCTGCATCTTACAATTAACTTTTGAGACAACACGTGATTTGTGCTTATTTTTGTGTAATGAATGATGGTCTCCATAAGTAGCTACCTAACATGAGCTCGTTTTCTATTTATGTCAATAATATGTTCAATATCCTACCTCTTGCTATTCCTTTTTGTCCATTTTATATCAAAGACAAACTTTTGAGTCCTCTTATGCTTAAATTTAAACTTAGAAGTTGTGATTGAAATATATTTTTTACATAGGATCACTTATCTACTTCCACATGCAAATGGCAATTGTTCTAGATTTTATATGCTAACTAATTAAGTGGTTTTTCATTAACATTGTAGATTTTGAACCTAACATGAGTATATCTTGTACATAAATCCCATTAAATGAACCACGCTAGTACTAGTTAATAGAGTAACTAATAATGCTTTCTGTCATACCAATTTTTTGAGTAATCCTGCAAGCATATTCACTTTTTCATTGTTACTACTTAAAGTTTTACCTATTATCAGATACATGTACTCCATTTTTATAGTGTCCTAATATTAATCTATTAATTACATAGACAATGCATCCACATATCTGTATGAAAGTTAAAAACGAGACCCATTTTGATCATGTATGCTGGTTCTAAATGTTGTCAATTGACCTGTTTGACATTTAGATTCACATGTACATGATCCTAATAAAGCAATGTATCTGTCCTCATGTTAATAGAAAATGCGTCACATTTACTTCTACGTACCTTTGAGAGCCTTTTCTCTATTTTGATTGCCGGTTTTTGGTTATATTAAAACACTTTGTATCTTAAGAAACTTTTATAATCGTTTTTCCTTCTCCTTTAAATGCTTCCATAATATTTTCATTAGATATATTTTCTGCCTGGAGTGGAGAATTATTCCCCCTCGTGGTTGAACTCCTAAATATCATTTTATGCATGAAGAAACAAATACTTAGATTATTTATGCTTTTGATAGAAGATTTGGGTGGTTTGAACTAAAGCTTTCACTTAATCTCTCATTCATTTTGTTAAATTATATCTTTACTGTCTCAACTGAGGCACAAATTCTCTTCTTTACAGTGTAGATCTATTAGTGCAGACGAAATTTCTGAGCTTATCTTATCTGGAAAATATATTGCCATTGCTTTAGTTGACCAGTACAAACTAAGGTGTGTTTATTTTATCTGGTTTCCAATTAGAGTGGCCTTTTTATTTCTAATTTATTATTTTTTGTTGAAATATGCGCAATCTTCATTTATGGATTCCATATTCATTAGTTTGCACGAATATCTTAACAAAGCTCATCAATATTAAATGCACCATTGTGTGCCCTATTAGGGTTGATCAAATTTAACTATTCCCAATTTTCATTGATCGCAGTCGTTCTTGGCTAGAGGATGTTTACATCTCTGACTTCTATAGTGGCAACCCTGGCTACATCGGTGAGGAATGAAGTTTTCTTGTATGGTTTTGCTCTTGAATGAAATAGCAACTTGATGGTGCGATGTCCAATGTCTGTGTCCGTGTTCTTGTTATCTCCGGGATGTTGTGTCATTATTGGGTTAAATTTCCTAGTGCCATTTTATCTTACCCTAACTTGGACTATTGCCATCTCAGGTCATTATGTCATTATATGTGGTTATGATGCCGTTACAAATGAGTTTGAGATCCGAGATCCCGCCAGTTCAAGGTTCTATATGATACCGTCATTTGCTTCACGAATTTGAAAATAAATGCTCTTATACGTTACAAAGCCTGCCATTCATATCGAACTGCACGTCTAATCAAAATTTTCTTTGGAAGAGTGGAACAATTCCCATTTTTATTTGCTTGTATGGTCGAATAAATAAGCCTTGAAACATGGCCAGTTCCTAATGGAATATCATCTCCGCTGGACCTATGGTTATTTTTTTGAGTCAACTTGTTTCACAAGTCTTTACGGTGTGTGTATGTACACGTGTTGACACTCAATTAACCCTAGAAGTCTTGCAGGAAATTTGAGAGGGTCACATCGTCGTGTTTAGAAGAATCGCGTAAATCCTTTGGTACTGATGAGGATATTCTTCTGGTAATTTTTCAATACGTATGGCTCGTTTGTTTTGCAATGACACCATTAAGATCGATACCTATCTCAATTAATTAGCTGTTGGTTGAGTTATTTGCCTGCTAATATAGTAATGTGTGTTAGTTGTTTAGACATTTGTGTTGTTAGTTGACTTATTGCAGTCTGATTACTCGTGGTCAAAATCATTCTTCACGATTACGTGTGCTTAAATATATAAAACAAAGTTGCAGTGAAATAAGTCAAAATCATAGCCTATCTAAACAGTTGGTGTAAATGGAAACCTAAAAACACATCTTATTAACGAAATTTACCGCAAAAATTTCATAAATGATATCTTTATGGAGTTTATGCTGCTTTGAGCTAGCTATGAGAATAATTTGCTAATGGGAAAACGATGGATTTGGCAATCCAGATACCTTGGCAAAAGACACTGTCTAAATATTGTGAGCGGCATAGGTGAGAAAATAATTCATTTTTCTGTAGGAGTCTTCACATGCATATTTACAAAATAATGAAGAAGATATCGGTCAACAACTGCGTTCTTGCACATTTTTACATGTTATTCTGGAGGTGTCACAGCCAGAGATGGTCATGTGGCACTAGCACCTGCCATAGGCTGCAATGAAAAATGGTGCTACCGAGTGCTGTTGGTTTTTAAGAATGGACTCTCGTAGAGACAAGTTTTCAGTAATTGACAAGACTAGTTGCCTCTAGTCTTCATATTATGAGTCCTATTTCTTAGTCACTAACAGATTTCCATTGGATGGCAACAATAGTTGAGCCACTTAACAACTCAAGCTAACTCATTCTTCTCCCACCTTAGCATGTAGTTCTTAGCTTTCAGCACAAATGCGGCACATGGGGGATAGCTTATTTCGTTTGACATATTCATGCAATTGAACTAACCAGTAATAGTAACATAAGATGCATGTCCCAGGTAAATCGGCTCAATGAGCATCTACCCATGTAGAAACATCTCATAGGATTATAGTATTGGACTAAAATCTGTAGCACTAAATGGCCGTGTAATGAAGGTGTTGGAGGTATTTAGAGTACGAGCTTTCTACTGTTGCTTAGGATGCAGGTTCCATCTAAACTCTCCCCTTCACTGAACTTGAAAGGGACAACATGTGACACTTTGTAGCTGTGGGACTGGCCTCTGTCCCATCAATAGCTCAAATTTTGCAATTACAATGGTGCTTCAAGTTGTCCTTTGAGAGTTTCTCATCTCAGTGGCAATGAAGGAAGAATTGATAATTCTCTTGTTGCAAATTTGACACCGTTGGAAAGATTGAGCTTCATTTCATTTCATCCTTTTTAGGGCACAGATTTTTAATTCCAGATTCATTTCAATATACATTCTCAGTGCTGGCAAGGCAGCATCTATCGGGAATGGGTTGAATATACTGCAGCTATAATATAAGCCAGCACTGATACACTGCGTTTGCTTAATTTTTCTTTTTGCATTTTCATGATCCCCACTAGAGCATCAGACGAGCCTTTCGTGAGCACTGATGTTGGACTGAACCTGTTTTGTTTGAGAGCTTTTGTCCTCTTCAACATTGATCCCCAATTAACAGGCTTTCCTATTGGTTGTTCCCTTACAGTGATCTTGTCCACTTTCTCTTCCGCAGAAAGCCTAGCCTACTTTCGTAAAGTGTACTCTAATTGGCAGAAGATAAGGCATATAAATTTAATCTTAACTTTAAATGCCAAAACACATTCTTTTGTTGAATACGAGTCTGTTTGATCACTAGCTGAATTGACCTGTCTTTCATAGCAGAGAAATGAGGTCCGTCCTTGTCTTCTCATTTTCTTGCATATTTTTGCTTGTAAACAAGAAGATTCATATTAATAGTCAGTTCCCATTGCTGTCTAATTTAGAGAGTTACATGCTCCATTCGAATGATCAGTTGTAGTGTATATATGATTGACCTTTAATGTATGTTATTATCCATTTGACATATATTATCATCAATCTCCCTCTCATTTATGTTTGTTTTTTCTTGCTACAGGTAAGTGATATTTTGATGGAACGAATTAATTAATCGCAGCTGCCCCTCTTCCATGAAACTGAGAAGATGGAATTTTTGCTGAGAGTGAACCTTTAAAAGTTATGAGCCGATGGACTAATGAATTTTTTGTCCTAATTGCAGATATCCCTGGAGAAAGGAGAGAATCAACAGAACACCTCAGAAGGGATATCTTTATGTCAATGTTAAGCTTGTGTGATGATCAGAGAACCATTTTTACCGCATCTGTTGCACATATCTACATTTGTACATGACTGACTGTATATTATCATACGGACCTTGCTACATGTACATCAATGTTGACATCAAGGGTTATATAATGTCACATGACACTGTATCATTTGTCAGTTTAAAATACAATCGGCCTTTTCATTCAATCAATTTCCTCCAAATGCATTGCTTCTGGATGCTGTCTTTTGTACCACCAGCACAATTCTTATCATATATAGTTGTCCAAAACGAACGTTCTCATTTACTGTAATTGGGGTGTTGGACTGCAATCTATAACTTTTAATTTATTGTTTTCTGGAACATATTGGCGTTTAGTTCACTAAAAGGCCTGAAACTTTTTGCAACTTTACACTTTCGACCATAAATTTTCTCCGTTTCAATTCTGTGGAAAAATTCCAGTGCTAACAAGCTACTGTGGTACTTAAATTTGTGTACAGAATTAATTTATTTTTCTCGTCATTTCGTGTTGCGACATTAAGCCCCTGTTGATCTCATTAAAATTATAATTCATTATACTTTATCTTCTTATTAATCACACATTTTTTAATAAAATAATATTACACATAATTTTAAAAAAAATTATTTTTTCACCACACATTTTTTCAAAAAATAATATTTCAATCATTAAAAATTTCAAAATAATGGTACAATTGATGTCATAATATGATGTCATATTATGGTACAATTGATGCCATTAAAATAATGGTACAATTCATGTCATAATATGGGCCCATAAGTCTTTTGGCTTGTTCTTGGTACTTCTTTGTATGTATAAAAATTTACTTTGATGCAATTTGTCTATTATTAATTTAAAATTTTATTTGTTATGATAAAATTTTTCATTACATATTTACTCAATAAAATATTCTACACACAAATCAATAAAGTTATTCAAAACTTTATTCTTCTCCTAATAATGGGAGACAAACAAGCTTTTATTTCTACTAACGTATTTATAAGAAGTAACTGTTACTTTAATTTAAAGAAAAGTAACTTTTAATTTCGTGCTGTTACTTTTAATTTTGGATTTTTGCAAGCTAACCCATGGTTATGCAAAAATTGTTTAGATATTAAAATACTTATAAGTAATTTTTTGGAAAATATCCAAATCATTGTAAAGGGTTATTCTCTAGGTGGAAGAAACGATTAAAAATGACCATGCGAATTATACTCTCAATATTGTTTCGTAATGAATTTGACTGTGCTTTTAAATGATTATAAATTGTAAATCTCATGAGACGTGTGATAATAATTGGATAGTTGTGTGTTCTATAATATGTATAGATAAAGAAATATATTTGAGTAATTAAAATCATAATTTAAGTTTTGCCAAACATGCACTAAAATTATTTTAAATAGTTATGAGAATTTCAATATTATTTCTCATCTTTTATTCTAGGCATTTTCGTTTAAAAATTAATGATTTTAATAATGTGACAAACCTAATTATTAATTTTCAAATTAAGACCAAAAGAAATACGCTAATAATTCACATTCCTCTCCCTCCCTCCCTCTTTGCAAATTCAAATCCAAAATTGATTTGATTTTTGAAATTGTCGCAGTTATAACATTCTTCTTACATCTCTTTCTTCTATCCATCCCATCCCTTTCATTTCTTCTCTCTCTCTTCTTTTCCTTTGGGTCTGGGTCCCTCACTCTGCCATGCCTGCAAATACTACCCACTTCACACTGTTGCACTTATTATTACATCTTCCTCGACCAGCAATCATAACTCAAAAATCTTCTATTTATAATTTTTTCTGTCTCTGTTTTGCTCATAAAATGGCTGATGAGCCTCAAGGACCGGAGTTTTGGTTGCCGTCCGAGTTCCTCACGGATGAAGATTCTGTCATGGAGAAGGATAAATTCAATAAGAATACTGAGTCAGTTTCCGAGTTCTGCTTCCCCACTGAATTTCCCTACGATTTTGGCAGCTATGGAGTAGGCTCTCCCGAAACAGAGAGTGACGATGAAGACTTGCTCGCCGCGATAACTCGATCCTCTTTCTACCATCATCTCAACCCCGCCACCAAGCCTCAAAATCTTGAGGTGCCGTTTCTTGTAATCTATCTCTATTTCTTTCTGTTTACCTCAATTTTTTGCATTTTCTTATGTATTTCTTGTTTGCATGTTCGCTTTTGTAGAAGGTGTGTTTGATTTCCGGTCCCCCACAGTCAACGCTGACCCATGTGGGGAGCTGGTCGGATCGTAGCAACGGTAGCCGTAATGCCCCATTTCAGGTGCCGTCTCCTCCAACGACGCCTTTTGTGATTAAGAACAAGCCATGGGACCTTATTTACCAGCCCGCCGTTCAACTGCCAAAACACAAGCTAAGCGGAGGTGGCCTCGGTCAACTTCAATATCCTGTACAAAATCCAACCCGTGTAAACAATTTCTTCATAATCTTATTGCATTTTCTTGCTTCACTTTTGTGCCCTAATTTTACTTTCTTTTCATATTTTACAGTTCCAGCAAGTGAGGGTGGAGCGTTTGATGGACCAACCGAATATAGGTTGTAGAATATGGTACAGCCAGCACCAAGTGGATCAAAACAAGGGTGGGAGACTAGTAGGAGGAATGGGTCAAGCTGCATACCAGACCCGTCCTACCCAAAAGTTTAGCGGTTCGGGTACTGGGGCGGTATCTTTTGGTAGGCATGTCGGCGGAGATAGGGCTGTGCCAGGCGGTGGCGGTGTGAAAAGGGGTTGTGCTGGTACAGGGGTCTTTTTGCCTCGGAGGTACGGGAGTAATAATGGCAAGAACGCGTTCCCTTCAGACTCACGCAAGAAGATAGGTAACTTTACAGCTAATCAGTCTCTTAATTTCCCCTGAATTGCTAGGAACTATTTGAATTTTGAATTTTTCATATATTGAGGCCTGTTATACAATTTTGTCATTTTTGGCTCCCCCTTTTGTCTGATTGTACAGAAATTAACTTCATTAATTCTGGATAAATTTTGTTGTCCAAAAATGGAAATTTCAAATTCTAGTCCGAGGTAACAGTGGGGTTAAATAGTTTCATCTCTGACTACTTGGGATATTATTTTTTATTCAGGAGACAAATTTTCCTATAATGAACTTCTCTTTTGAAATTCTAATAATTCCTTTTTTTAAAGACTGAAAATGGGATTTCCATATCATTTTAGCCTTTTTATCAACAAATCTTGTCCGCCAAATCCTTGTATGGAAGTCAAAAAGGAACAAATCTTGGTTGCTTTATAGGTTTTTACAATGCGATTCTGCGTGGAACGAATTTTGTTTATTATTCCAAAAGTAGATTCGATTTGATGCTGAGAAATAATGTTGTATTTGACATTCTGTGCACAGTTTGTTCAACTGCTTTACTTCCTGATAGAGTTCTCCATGCCCTCGACACGAAATTTGTTGACGTGAATTCTCAGTCTTTGCCCGGGTACAACATGGGATTCATCCCGGATTATGGTATACATTGCAATTACATATGCACTATCTTTTTACATTTTCGGTGTAGCTTGTTTCTAAGATTGTTGAATTGCTGCATTGCACAGACACCTTCATGGCTCGAAGGAATGAGCTATTGGTACGACGGCAACTTGGTTTAAGTTCCTTGACACGAAGTGCATACCCTCCTGAGGATTGGACCTTTTGAGTTTGGGCATTTTCAGTTGATTTTGGTGGTAAGAAAAAGGCTAGTAAAGTTATGCTAGTACAAGGAAATGTGTATGTTTTATGACCTGAAGATATAGGAAATTATAGAAAAAGGCAATATAGTTAGGGTGGTTTTTGAGTGTAGTAAATTGTTCAATAAGTAGTGGATGTTTGGCTTAAATGTTTGGATTTGGAAAATCCACAACCCTCCTTTATGTAATTGTATGTTTAATGAAAAAAAAAAACTGTCCCCTTATCAATTTACAAGTTGGCATTTCCTTTTATCATCTGTCTGAATTGATGAACAGATTATTGTGGAATCCATTGAAATGAAAAATTAAAGGGAAAGTTATATAACTAGAAAGGTTTCAGGATATATTTTAAAAAATAATGAACTTGTAGATTTATTTTCAAAAATCAGGTGATCACATTTTGTGATCCTGATGAAGTTTGCTCAAATTTTGCAACTCTTGAGAAAAGTTTGTGACCTATAACTTAATCAAAAGAGGTTATGGTCACAATTTTACACAATTAATGATTATAATCATTATTAGTTATAAATAGCACGAGGTCACAATCATAAAAATACAAATGATGAGTTATAATTATAAATTTAATCGTAAATCATATATTTTTTTAGATCACAACTTATTTATTCATCATAAATTAGTTATTTTATTAATTGCAATTATTTAAATAATTGGAAACAAATGCTTCTTATCTTACATTACTTGACTCCATCACCATCGATGCTGTCCAAATGTAGCAACCTCCATTACACCACCATCGCTACTACAACCCTATCAATGTTTGCACCAACAGCGACCACCTGCACCACACAACCACCACTTCCTCAAATCCACCATCTCCTCCACCTCCACCTCCACCTCCAACCAATCACCCTTTCTCTTTCACATAGACGCACAAAAATCTACAGAGGTTCCCCAACAACAAAATCCCCAAACCCGACACCTACACCTTCAATACACCACCACAAATTCACCCCCCAACTTCGACCATCGCCAAAATTAGAAGAACAGAGAAACGAAAAAACATAAAACGATCTCCGATTATAAGTCGAAGTCGAATCACTCGAAGACAAAGAACTTCAATAGTCAAACGTCGAATATATTAGATGTTTTGGATTCATATGCAAAGGTAAAAAATATTTTAATCTTTAACAATGAATCATTAAAAGCTCAATGAATGAATTTTTATGCATGAGAAAAATTATTTAATAAAAATGCTTGCATAAAAATTATTTTCAAAATGTAAGTATTTCAATTTGATATTTAAACTTTTCACAGTGTTACTTGCCTTAAGAAATAAAGTGAAAACGTTGTTCAAAAGTCTACATTTTTTCAAAACAATGAAAAAGGAAAAAATTCGGGAAAAAGTCCAAGCGGACGTCCGGGTCACCCAACGGTCATTTTTTAACCGTTTTGGTTTATGATTCACAACGACTAATTTGATTGTTCAGTTTAGGATGCGGATGTTCCGATGGTTGTTCGGCTGGTCAGAAATTTTTGCGTTTTGACTACTATAAATATCATTTTACTTTACATTCATTACAGCACTTTTAAGAATATTTAAGCGAGACATTCTTGAGTTAAATTATATTGATTACACATCTTATCTATCTTTATCAAATCATTTACTTTCAATTTTTTTTTTAATTGAATCAACTTTTGAAAATCATTTTTCTCATCAAAATTTTTCTTACATAACACTTGAGATTTGTTCATTACTATTCATTAAATTGTTAGCATATTTCACTTCTTGTAATTAGGTTGATCATATCATTTATTAGGGAAGAAATGTCAAATTATAAAATTAATTTTTCTTTAAATTTGTGGGTCATATTGATGTCCTGTAAAACTTTATATTGTACAATGATCGATGCTTCTTGTTTATAAATCACTGGAAGTATTGTAAGGTCTTAGATTGTACCAATTAAATTTAGTGAAAAGGCTTTACTTCCGGTGATTTTTTTTTATAACCGTTTTGGTTTATGATTCACAATGACTAATTTGATTGTCCAGTTTAGGATGCGGACATTCGGATGGTTGTCCGACTGGTCAGAAATTTTTGCGTTTTGACTACTATAAATACCATTTTATTTTACATTCATTACAACACTTTTGAGAGTATTTAAGCTAGACATTCTTGAGTTAAATTATATTGATTACACATCTTATACTTTCAAATTTTTTTAATTGAATCAACCTTTGAAAATAATTCTTCTCATCAAAGTTTTTCTTACATAACACTTGAAATTTGTATATTACTATTCATTAAAGTATTAGCATATTTCTCTTCTTATACTCAATTTGATCATATCATTTATTAAGGGAGAAATGTAAAATTAATTTTTCTTTAAATTTGTGGGTCATATTGATGTCCCGTAAAGCTTAATATTGTACAATGATCGATGCTTCTTGTTTGTAAATTACTGGAAGTATTGTAAAGTCTTAAATTGTACTATAAGTCAATTAAATTTAGTGAAAATGTTTTACTTGTGACAGAGAGCCTGATAACGGAGGACGTAGATTATTGTTTGGATTGAACCTCCATAATTATATCGTTCACGCCATCTTCCCTTTTACTTATTGCTTTCGTATTTATGCATTTTTTTGTTTGATTGACTTATTCATTTTAAATTTGCTTAAACTTGAATTAATTTATTTTCCCAAAAAAGTATTAATAACCAATTCACCCTCTTTTTTTGATTAGTTATTCTTGGACTATCAGGTTGTGGGAATTTGGGTTTGTGTTATGGAAAGGGCATTGTGACTAAGTAGTGGAAAATGAATTAGGGATAGGGGTGGGGTGGATTGGATTTAGGATACATTTGATTTTTGAAAGAATAATTTTATCATATGATTACTGAAAATAAAAATTGAAAAATAGGTGTGGTGTAATTTTCTCAAAACTAAATTTAGAAAATTGGTGTTGGAATATGTCGAGCTATTTGGGGCCCTACTCATTTTGTTGCTGCGAAAGTTGGGATGTGAAGGGCTAGTTGTGTGGGACTAAGGTTTAGGTAGCGATATCAAAAAGCTCGGCGATTCGGATGGTTCGAAAAAAGCCAGAGTCGAGCCGACTGGTGGCTTGGTGGCATCGAGCCGATACTCGGGACGAGCCCCATTTTGGGGTGTCGCTCGAGCCCGAGCTCGTCACCAGCCTGTATCACGGGTCGAGTCGAACTGTTTTTTATTTTTTTTTAAAGTTTAGATGTAATTTTTTTTATATATTAATATTTAGTTATTATTTACCATACGTATAAATTGCACAAATTTTAAATATATTATAAAAAATTATAGATTTATAACAAATTAAAAAAAAAAAACACGACCCTGCTCGGCTTGGCCCGTTGAGGCTCGAGCCTCAAGCTCGGGCTAAGCCTCGTTTTTTTGGTCGAGCTTTTGCTCAACTCGGCTCGAGCTCAAAAAAGTTCGGACCTATTTTGTTCGAGCCAAGCCCAAGCTTTGAGTTTCGGCTCGTGGCTCGGTCGACTCATTGACATGACTAAGTTTAGGGTCTATTTGGTACATAAAATGAGACATTGTTTGTGTTGAGTTTATGACGGTGAAAAGGAATTTAAACGAGTTTTTTTTTTTTAATTAAGTTTCTACCTTTGAGTGTTTGATTGTCATTCTTTCCATGAAAAATGTTTTCTAAAAGTTGGTCGCATGACCATGTTTTTCTCGTAAATAAGGATTTTTTTTTAGAGGGGTATGTAAAACATTTTCCATGCGAGTCATACTACTCAACTCAACTTTCTCTTATCTATCCATCAATAAAATGAAAAATTAAAACATTTTATAGGTTGAAAACTAAGTTAAGCAAATACATTTAATTGATAATTTTCATACAAATAAGTTTTAGACTTCTTTCCGTACAAGTTCTATACTTGTAATTAAACACACTTTAAAATCTTTTTCTTTATTAAATACCTTATAGAGGATAGAATCTCAAAGAAAATATGTCGTGTAACTATAGTCTAACATATACACAAATTTTAAAGAGACAGTGGTCTTCGACAAATTTATCAAAGGGACAAATTAAATTTCAAAAGGAAGAAAATCTTTAGCTTTATAATAGGAAGAAAATGATAAAATATAGAGATCCTTCCAAGATGGGGACGTGGGCGGGCAATGGCGTACGACGTATATCAATGTTTTCTTGTCTTACTGATTTTGAATTGGAACTTGAGTTTTCCCGGTTCTTTTTCAGATTTCAAAGCAAAAGAGTGGCGAACATTTTCGGTAGTTGTGATTTGGTTTGTGATGGTGGGGTTTTTGTAGTCTTAGTCTAGTCTTTCTAGGTCAACACCCATCCTTGGTTTTTTGAAGTAATATACCCATATATTATTAGGATTATTCTTGATGTACATAGGGGCACTATAATGGTGTCCATAATGGACACATGGTGCCCTCCTATTGGAGGGGGTGCCGATGGGCCCTCTCTCCCTTCAATAAGGGGGCACCATGTGTCCATTATGGACATCATTATGGAACCTCATATGTACATGGAGAATAATCCTTGCTTACATATCCGTTATAGGTGATGTCGGGTCTTTGTGTCCATTATGGACATCATTATAGTGTCCCCTATGTACACCAAGCACAACTCATATTATTAATCCTACAATTTTTATTTTTATTTTTTTATGGTCATACTTTTGTAATTTTTTTATTACTATTATATCAAAACTTTGTTTTCTAACTCATTTTCAATCAGATATTCTTACGATAAAATATTTTACACGTAAACTAAAAATCTAATCATACTCTTTAATCACATAATTTCAAAAAATTTACTATTTCAAAATTCATTTTCTTACTTTAATGGTAGACAAATGGGGGTTGAATACATGTTCTTTAGAGACTTTTTGGGAATAAATTTTGTGAAAAATTAATTTTTATGAATAATGTGTGATTAAGACTTATAAATCCAAGTGCAAAATTACTTTATTGAAAAAAAATGTGTGGTTGAAAATGAATTTTAAGGAAAAATGAGGGGAAAATGGAGTAAATATGGTCACTTAGCTTTTGTTTGGTCCTCATTTTTTAACACACATTTTTCCTCAAATTCAGTTTCAACTACACATTTAATGAGATCTACAATTTTCATCGACTTTACAATCACATATTTCATTAATTTTATTAAAATCTATTAAAAATTTGATTTTTAGCTAAAGCTTAAATCATGTAAAATGACTATAGTACTATTTTTTTAAAATTAAAATGTCCTCTAGGCAATTTAGGTGTCGAGGAGAGATGGAAATGTTCAAATAGACTAAAAACTTAGTCCACTTTGGCATTTTGCCTAGTTTGAAACAACATGGAAAAAAAATAATATAAAAATATACAATTAAATTCTTGTCAATTTTTCTAATTATTAGTTTGACGAGAATGTCTAAATATTTTGAAATTGGTGCCAAATGAAAGTGTGTCTAAATAGACTAGAAATAAATAAGGCTATTCGTAACTTTTGGTAGTCGAGGTGACCATGAGCTTCCTATTTCACTACTAATGCATTAGGGGTAATGTTATTCATCTTATAAGCAACCTAAGTGTCAAATGAACGTTCTTACATGTTATGAGTAATACTATTCGTAATCACTCACTATGACAGTCGCTCTATATGGCATACACATGGCAATTGGTCATTTGATACACGAGTCAATAAGAAATTACAATATTAATACATCAAATAATTACATATCTGTGTATACCACATATGACGACTGTCATAGTGAGCGATTACGAATAATATTTATTCAAATGTATATCGTTGAGTTGACACCTAAACTGTACTATCTAGATGAATGGAATTATTCATGCATTAAGATGTACCACTACTTTATTGGACCACAAATCGGGAGTTCCACTAGTTGATCATCACTGTGGGTGATGATAGCCATATTCATTTGAATTTATTGTCAACTTGGATAAAAATGTCTAAATGGTTCGAAATTTGTGCAAAAAAAGAAAATGATGCATTTGTCAAAGAATTCAAAAAATGAAAATAATTGATTCAAAAGTTACTCTTTAAAGTATCATATAGAAGAAAACTTCGTCTTAAAATCAAAAGTAGATGGACACAAAAGTCCGTTTTGAACAAGAAGAAATGATTAAATCGATCTAATCCGACAAAAATATCAAAGATGTGAAGTCTTCAAATTTTGTATTCCACTACCTAGATATGCTGATCAAATTTCAAAATGTAACACAGTCACAGTTGGTGAAACCAACCTTCATTATTTAAAGGAAAATTGCAGCCACGGTACAAAAATTTTCATTTGTGCCACCAATTGTACCAAACATTTCAAATGTATCTTTGTTATAATTATTTTATATTAAAATTGTAAACTTACTATTTTACCCTTATTAGATTTGGTCAATTTTTACTATTCTGGTTAACTAACTGTCAAATGGATGAGTTTCCATCAATTTGGACTCCGGCTACTACATTTTGAAAGATTTGGTATCGTGGATGGCACAAATAAAAGGTTTGAACAAAGTCTGCTACTAAATGAAATGTTTGATATCGTCGCTGCAGTTTTCCCTTATTTAAATCTCTGTTCATCTCAAACAATACAATTCTAATCTCAAAGTTAGCTAATATTTCTCCTATGGGTCGGTCCATTGTAAATAACTCAACCGTTTTCTTGAAATTAAGCTATCATAAATGCTACATACATAAGGTATGAGTATTGATTGAGGGAGGGAAATTGACTTGGGATTGATTGTCTCTATCGCATGGCACCATCAATTTATTACTTTCATGTACAATTTTGGTGAATGCATATTCACTTCCATTTTATTCTAAACCAATAATATAAATTCTATTTCCGAGTGACTCCATCTTCCTTTATCATCTCACCGTGAAATTGAGCACTTTTGTCGAGTATTTTCGTTGATTTTAGTTAGGAGTAGATTGTCTGCGATCTAAACTTTATTATTATTTGCTATTTTAAATGTTATGTGTTGCGTGCAATTTTGCACTTTACATATTGTCCCACGAATATTGATTAACCTACTAACTACACAAAAAATAACTAATCCTAATTTTATATTAAAATTGATTTTTGACGGTTGAATGATTAATTCTAACTCTGACTTGAACAAAACAAGTGAAACATGCGAGATGATAAAGAGCCAGCCATATCGTGTGCTCGATGACATAAATAATGGTAATGCAGTTAAGGTTTGAGAATAGAAAGATTAATATAGAATTGAACCGAAGATAGCAATTTTCAAGATCCAAGGCCCTTTGCCCAGACATTAAGCTCTTTTTGCTTCTACTTTTAACATTTTACAGTGCTAAAGATTTCAAATTGATGAGTTTGGCTTTTGTCATGTGGGTTTCAGCTAACAAAACTCAGTACAACTTTATTAAGTTTAAAGGAATTAATAATTAATTGCTCGAAGTCAAAACATTCTATTTTCTTTTGGATCGAGAGTGAAAATAATGTTATCTAGCATCATGGGTGCTACAACATCCATCTAGGTGACACTGTGTGATATGATCTAACTAAAAGTAAAATTATACAAATTCATTTAATTGTAACTCTCATCTTCTCAAAACAACACGAAAGTCGTATTATATAACCTTCAAAAATCAACGAATTTTTTGAAGTTGTCATATTTTAATGAACCATAGACCGTTGAAAGTTATATCACCCTACTTTCATATGGATGAAATGATTTTTCGAAATTACATCCGTCCTTTGAATTATGAAGGTTTATTTGAGTGTTGTAATATTGGTGATGCTAAACGATCTTCCTCGTTAAATGATTATAGTAGAACATGCCAATTCTTACCAATGTATAAGGCATCTATTTTCATGTTGACGAAAACTTTGATTTTATTGCCAATTCTACTTTCTCTATTTGTTCCATTTTCCTTCTCAATCTCTCTTCCAGACATTTAAATCGGAACGGGCCTATTGAAGTTTAAACCCACAACAAATGAAAGGTTGTCCAATTACAATGATGCAGTCAGCCCATCTTACGGGTACAAAATATCTGTACAATGCGAAAAAATTAAATTTATGGGAGGTTTCTGTAATTTTTTAAAAAATTAAATTTATGATAGTCGATCAAGTTTGAGCAGTGTTAAGGTTTGGAGTGGCATAATTGGGTTTGACATAGAAAGCTCCCTCCAGGATATTTAGATATAATGTTGCCGAATTTTCATTCAAACCAATTAACACTGCTCCTTGTTACCTTCCCCGATAAGTGTTAGACTCTATACATCGTACTTGCTCGTTGGGTAGCTCATTGGTGCTTGTGATCTCCTAGTACATTGACCTCCCCCTTATTGTCGATTACAGAATTTGCTTGCACGTAGGGATGAGTTTAGAAGCCTGGGCACTAATCCTATTCCATTAGGTAAGGCTTTCAGGTACTTATTTCTCTTAGCCTTAGTTGTCCGGTTCTATGAGAGAATTCGGATGCTCTGAACTATAGAATCCTTATGTCTTTAGGAGCCAAATCAAGAAGCTATAATAGCTAAGCGAATTGAACGATCTTGCATCATTTCCTACAATTTCGTAACATAGGTAATCAAGTAGAATTAAGAGCCCCTAAATACACTTCTTAATAATGGAATCCTTGGACAACCAATCAAGTGCAAGTTTAACATATAATTGAAGGCAAAGAAGGAAGATTTGGTGGGACTCTGCTCGTATCAGCCCCTTCCTGACCTGCACCACCGCCACTAGGTGGGATCCAATGGTGCCACATAGTAATAGGTTGTAAGAGTTCTCAATCCATCGAGAATTACTATATTATTCAATATTTAATATAGTTCAAAGTCCAATAAGTGGTATTGAATTTGATTAAGGGAATTTAGTCCACGTGTTGCAAATTGACATCCATCTTTACTTTATTTCGTATTGTGCTACACAAACAAACTCAAAAACATGTTCAAAAAGATGGGGAAGGGGGACACGTGTTTACACATGATTGGACAGTTTGAAAAAAAAAATCCAAACAGGTGTTATCAAGTTAGTCTGTCCATCTTTTCTCTATCCTTGAACCCGTTCAATTATCATTATTCCTTTCTTTGACCTCTTTGTATTGCGTGACCGTCTCTGGCCACATCTATTGAATTTGAATTGGTTATAAGCTTTCAGTTATTAACTATGATGGACATTGGACAATGGCTTTCCTCTTCTATGACCACTAATAAGAGCCAGAGGTTTATTTAATTATCTGCAACTAATTCGATGCATCATCACATGGTTTTAGCACATCGATGATTTTGTTTAACTTTAGCTCTGGAAATCTTAATATGAATTTTTACACCCCTTTGTCGGTAGTGTTGAGAAATGAACGAAAATCAAGAAAGCAACCAATCTTACATAGAAACAAGCTTATTTGGTAACGAGTAGACAAAGTTCAGGTCTGGCTATCACTTTATGAAACCGTGCACTTGTTAGGATTTAGATGGAAAATTTTACCAGAGATGGTGATTTTTTTTTTTTTTTTTTAATTGTGGTATTTGGCACCCTGAATGTACACTTGAAGGCAAAATTTCTGAAGTTCACATGGTAGATGCTGCTAATAAATGTCATCTTTCACTCACTGGGTACTAAGACAACTTCATTTAATAAGTCCGAGAACCAATCACTTTGCATAAACTTTAAGGTCACAAATTAAGGTATACCAGTTCAAACAAGAAAAAGGCTGCAAGTACACGAAAAAAAACAGATTTTCTACAGAATTTTGAATTCCACTCATATGGGGAGGCGGGCTCACGTGAATTAAATATTGCTAAAAAATCGGGACCCACATATTGTGTGTATTCTGTCCATTTTCAGTGGCTAATTTCCTGTACACACAGCATTGCTTAACAGCAAACAAAATCTTAATTCCATTGCCAAAAAACAAGAACCTTTTCCATGGAGAACCAGAGAGAAGCTCAACTGCAAGAAAGACTAGGCCGCCAGTTAATACTGTTTCCACTACCATTGCAAGGCCATATTGGCCCTATGCTTCAGCTTGCAACCATCCTTCATTCAAAGGGCTTTTCCATAACAATTGTTCATACCAAATTCAACTCTCCCAATCCTACAAATTATCCCCACTTCAACTTTTACCCTATCTCTGATGGCTTGTCAGAAAGTCAGTCTTCCCCTAGTGATGTCCTCTCTCTACTGTCACTCCTTAATCAGAATTGCATTGCACCATTTCAAGAAGCATTGGCTCAATTATTAGCTGATAAATCGGGGGATCCAATTGCATGTTTAATCTCAGATGCCATCTTGCACTTCACATCTGCGGTTGCCAAGAGTTTTAATCTCCCAAGGATTGTTTTAAGAACGGGAGGGGTCTCGTCTTTCCTGGCTTTTGCTTCTTTTCCACTTCTGCTCGAAAAGGGATATATTCCAACTCAAGGTCCGGTTAATTGCACTGCTGCATCCTTATCATCTTTATAGTTATGAATTTGTTAATTTAGTATGTCCAATGTAGTTTGTTCTGAAATCTTGAAGTGAATTTGAACATATAACTCTTTTGTTTATTTAGATGGTCGAGCAGAAGAGCCAGTTGTAGAGCTTCCTCCCCTTAGAGTAAAAGATCTCCCCGTGATTAAGACATCTAATCCCGAGATGCTTTATGAAGTACTAGAAAGAATGATTCAAGAAACCAAGAATTCTTCGGGACTGATTTGGAACTCTTTTGAAGAACTTGAAGAAGCTGCACTCGCCAAACTCCGCCAAGATTTTCCAATCCCAATCTTCCCAGTTGGCCCCTTACATAAACATTTCACTGTCTCCTCAAGTAACTTAATAGCTGTTGACACGAGTTCTATTTCCTGGCTAAATGAACAATCTCCAAATTCTGTTATTTATGTGAGCTTTGGAAGTATTGCAGCAATAGAGGAAAAAGAATTTATCGAGGTTGCTTACGGCCTAGCCAACAGCAAACTTCCTTTTCTATGGGTTGTTCGGCCTGGATTAGTTCAAGGTGCAGAATGGTTAGAACTGTTGCCCGAAGGCTTCCTTGAGAAGTTAAACGGAAGAGGCCATATAGTGAAATGGGCTCCTCAACTAGAAGTGCTTGCGCATCCTGCTGTAGGAGCATTTTGGACACATAATGGATGGAACTCAACAATGGAAAGTATTTGTGAAGGCGTGCCAATGATCTGTATGCCATGTTTTACCGATCAACATGTGAATGCGCGTTATGTCAGCCATGTTTGGAAAGTTGGGGTGCAGTTGGAGAATGGCCTGGACAGGGTAAACATTGAGCAGGCCATTAAGAAAATTATGTTGGAGAAAGAAGGTGAAGAAATTAGAAAACGGGTTTTACATTTAAAGGAAAAGAGTAATAATTGTATGGAGGTTGGGGGCTCCTCCTACAGTTCTGTAAAAAGCATGGTCAAGTACATTGCATCATTCTGATAGTTAACAGTAACTTCTGTTAATTCATTCCATAACGTTGTATTCTTATAGTGCAATGGAGCCATCTCAAGTGTCACTCCTTGAAAATGTTTGTTCAATCCAAATAAATTGCCAAGTGAGCAAATAATTTAATGAATCTTGAGGACCGTTAATCAGATAAAAGAGTTGCTCCTTCCCTACATGTGCTTGTGGTAATTTAGTTCTTCATGACTAGAATTGTTGACATAGAATTCCAATAACTTTCTATCAAAGAAAATGTTTTTATCCCAAGAACATAATTTGCTATCCTAAGCTAGCTTGTTACCTAAGATGCCTAAGATACTTTAATCAGGGGCCTGTTTGGATCGGATTAAAATTTGATTTTAATCTAAGTCAAAGTCAAACAATTAATATTAACCACATCTTTCATGTGTTCCACATATTTTCAACTACACATTTCAAAAATTTCTATCATAAACTACTAAAAATCTAATTTTAATCTCCACCAAACACCCTCTAGAT
>CAIGRB010071930.1:99197-113688 GCA_903798255.1 Fraxinus quadrangulata | reverse complement strand
GAGAATTTTTATCTGTGTTTGAGCAGATTTTGTAATTTTAAGTAGAGAGTGTTTGATTTTTATTTGTTAACTAAACGGGTAGTATTGTCTTTTTAATAAAACCATATTTTGTAATTGTCTAATACATTTAAGGGCATTTTTGTCTTTTGAACTCAAATATGTCAATTTAAAAATATGCATGGTTTGAAAAGTCAACGTGAAATTACCCCATTTGACTAGGTTATTTTTAAAAGTACCCTGGGGAACATCCATGTATGTTTGTTCATGTACCATTCCCGTAATTAATTGTTAAAAGTGAATTATTCCATTATTGTCACATAGGCATTCCATTTGTCACGTGAATTATTTAGTTATCTTTAACTGACTGAAGTTAATTCATTTATGAATTGTAGACCTAACTCATGGGTCAATCAGAAATGTCAAATAACATGAGTGAATCGACCCTCGATCAAGAAACAACAGTCATCCCCTTTATTATTGAGTTCACACGGGAGGATCACTCAAGGATCCAACTCGATGACACCGGTCGAGCTGTCATGATCTTCGAGGTGGACATGGCAAAAACGTTATAGAGTGTAAACTTAGCTGACTTGCTCGATGAGACGAGGCACAAGCCATACTAGGTCTATATAACACGGGCCAGTTGACCAGCAAAAGCTAGCCAGTCACAGGTGAAGCCGACCAGGGCGGAATTACTAGAAGAGCCAAATAGCAATTATAAATTACCAGCTTCAAACTGATAAAACTGGATGTTTCGCGAACGCTGGAGAAAACCAGCAAACTGTATGTGAAATGGTGGTTGAGAGTGACATGTTCATCAATCCAGACCATTCTTCAACATTCATGTATCCTCCACCACCAGGCCCACCCCCCACCCTCAGCTTTTCTGCCTATAAAATCGTGGATCCCAACCCCTCCAGCATACCCATAACATATATCCATCGCCATTCCCTTTCTGTTTTCTGCAGTTCGTGTTTTAAGGTTACTATAAATGGCTACTAAGTTCTTGGTACCTGCCACTTCTTCTTTAGCCTCAAACAACGTTGTTAGGACAAATAGTTTTGTGTTTCTCCCTTCTGCCAGCGATGTTAGAAGGCCGGCATATGTGAGAGCTCAAGCAACCGGGAACAACAAAGATACAGCGGTTGATGTGCAGCATGTCAGCAGCACCAACCAACGCGTCGCTGTGCAATCCCGGCCCCCGAGGTTGGCAATGGACATCTCTCCTTTCGGTAAGTCTTTAGATTATTTTTTTCTCCGTGGCTTTAGTCTCTCTAATAAAACTATGGACGTCAGGATGGTTGGAGCCTCTGCCTTCAACTAGGACAATGCGCCAAATGTTGAACATGATGGATCGGCTCTTCCAGGACATGGCATCATTCCCTGGTCAGAGGCGGGCCATAGGCAAAGCATACTCGCCATGGGATATCAAAGATGAAGAAAATGAAATCAGAATGCGCTTTGACATGCCTGGACTCTCCAAAGAAGATGTTAAAGTCTCTGTGGAGGACAACATACTCGTCATCAAAGGTGAGCACAAGAAGGAAGAAGGGAAAGACGAGGGCTGGTCAAGCAGGGGGTACAGTTCATATGACACCAGGCTACGTCTTCCTGATAATTGTGAGAAGGATAAAGTGAAGGCAGAATTGAAGAATGGGGTTCTCTACATTTCCATTCCTAAGACCAAAGTAGAGAAGAAAATGATTGATGTGGAGATTAATTGAAAAATTCTAAGTGCTTTCTAGCGAAGTGTTTTGGTTAAAAAGCTTAAAGAACAAATATCAATGGCTGAACTCATCCCATTTTACACCTCTAGTGTCCACCGCAACAATCAATAACTTCCTCTAATTCACAAAGTTATCAAAGCTACAGATACAATAACAACAGTAAACAACATCAGAGTTGTCAAGTCAAATAAATACAACACGAATTCAAGCTTGAAGAAGCCTCAGAAATCAGACAAAACAGAGCAAGAACCAAGGAATTTTTTCCAACTATTGTATCAAAAATCCACTACATATAACCATATCTCTGTTAAACAAGACCGATTAAGAAAAATTTCCATTCAGACAGGTAGTAAAACACGCTGAAACAGGTATGGAAAAATTCATCACAGTTGATCATGGCAGAAAAGACAGAGAAATTTGTGAAATAAGATTTTCTACAAATTAGAAGGATGAAACAGTATCAGTACATTGAGGCGCTGCCTATAGAACTTAGCTTAATGTGCAACATGATTTAAGTCAACTTAAACTTCGATAGGTCCAACTCTGCAAGATACAACCATGAAAACCCTTTGCAGGTGACAGACTTGGTCAAGACCCAAAGGAGAAACTAAAATTATAAATGCCACAAAGCACCACAAGTAACAGTATCTAACTTTGCATATATATAGATAGATATAGATACGTTTATAGGATGATCAGCTCAAAATAAACTTCACGAACAGTTTAGTGAATGGACTGGCGAGGTGCACGGGGTCGAACAGGGGTCTTGGACGGGCTTACCCTGAAAAGGTGCAAATGTGCAAGAGATTACTTACTACATAACAAGACAAGTGCACACTGAACAAATTATAAACTTAATAGAGGATTATCAACCTTATCGGAAGTGATCCTAAGACAGCACCACTGCAGTTCAAAGCTGCAATTGCACTCTCAGCCTGCCAAAGGGTAAAAAAATATATTAAATGACATTATGAACCCAACCAACGGAAATCCTAACGAATGTAGATTCCTCCAGACCAAATAGAATGACGAACCACCCCACCCCACACCTTTAAGAACACAAGAAAAGACATAAAATGAAGATGAAATCGATGAGAACTGACCAATAGTTCTGTCACCCATAAATAATCCATCAGAAGTTAAATAATCTATACGAGCTGGGTTACTAGTAATCTTCTCGTGAGCATAACTGGTAATGAACTCAGAAATCACGTATAAGATGCATCTGAAGTATGCATAAAAAATGGTAGTTGGCACTTTAACTGCCATGTTCGTCAACATCAAACTATTGGTCAATAAGGATTTACTCATTAAAAATGTCTAGCAATAAATATTTTATTCACAAGCAGGAAAAGGAAAAGTATTATGCATATCCATAAAGCAGAGAAGAGTGGATGCAAGCAACCATTGCAACATAAGAAATATAAAGTAATGCTTAAACCCTAAAAGCAAGCCGAAAACAAAATATTAGAAGAAAAACAAAGTGCTCTCTTTACCAATTCGTGCATCAAATATGCTTAAAATATACTCTCCGTTTACATGGGTAAAAATGAAATGAAATATTTAAAAAGGTTGAAATTGCTGAATGAGCTTTTTGACGCGTCTAAAAATGGTTAAATATGCATCTGCTATGCAATAAACAGAAATATTAATAAAACTATCAGCAAACAGGATAAACCAAGAAATCTAGAGTTGACAAGTAAAAAAATTCAAAATCATCTCCATTGACCTCATTCTCTGAATTCCTTCACTGTTTAGTCTTCTTTCAGTAACAAGGTAAGATCTCATTGTGAATTAGTTAAGCTTTCAAATCAATTTTCAGTATCACCTAGAACTTGGAAATACAAAGATTATATTTTCCGCACATAAAATTTCTGATCTCAATAAATGTTGTAAAATCCCCGAACAGGAGACAATTAAGATTTGAGCAAAATCCAATAAGAAATTGAAGAGAATATAGCAATGATTAATGTATTTAATGCTCATCCGCGAAGCATTAAATAGGTGATAGATTTTCGTATTAAAATTTTGAGCAAATCATGCATAAAATTAAGAAATTCAGTTAAAACTTAAAAGGGTTCACAAGTGTAAACCTAAAATTATTTTGCCTAAAGCTAAAAGATCATTACAATGTCAAATTGCCCCAGTTGGAGATTTTTCAGTTTCAAGGTTTGCTAATGTTACTAGATGAAACAAGGATAGAATGACAACCAGGTCAAAGTAGATGTATCAGCAAATAGCAAACTCATTCTGAATTCTTTGACTGAGGGAGAGAATAAAAGTGCCAAAATTTATCGTCTTAAAATTTAATGTGCTCTCACTCTCATACATCTTTTCAGTTAATAGCCATTTTTAGCATGAAGAAATATTAATGAATGGTTGCATATCTGCAGTAATTATACAAAAGTTAATTAAGGAAACCTATTTAACCCCTATTGCACATTATCTGTTCCTGTAAAGCAACATGAGTGTTATGACCGAACAACCATATTAATAATTATTCAACGTGGAACGTGTTCATTACACACACATACCCCTAGAAAACACATCAGCCCTTTCTGAATTTGATAACTGAAAAAGAAGTCTTCTAATACCCAGAAAAAGTCAAGCAAGAGGAGATGAGGACAAGAAGCAAGATTATACATCTCAAACAAATAAATAAAAGGCAACTACCTGAAACAAGTTTCCTAGGGCACATATAGTTGGGAGAATTGACTCAAAAACAATAGAGGAGACAGGACTAAATTGAGTTGACACTTGTGTGTAAACAAGGTAAGCAAATCATATGAACGAAAAGCCTGTGGTTCTTACCATTACAAACTCCACAAAAGCAATCCGTGTTGAGTGATTGTAGTCACCGAGCAACCTCAAGCGGTGAACCTGTGTGGGATTACAGTTTCCATTACATGGAAATGAGAATTTAAATAGAAGAGTTACTTAGAGTTGATATACTCAGCTAGAGACCTCTTCGCTGAAGGATTCAAAGAAGAGTTTGAAGTCAGATTGTGTAACCTTCAGAAAAACAAGCAAAAAATGAGTTACTTAGAGTTGTTATACTCCGCTACAGACCTCTCCGCAGAAGGATTCAAAGAAGAGTTTGACGTCAGCTTGTGTAACCTTCAGAAAAACAAGCAAACAAATAATGTGCACACATTCCAATAAACTCAAATAACTACATGCAAAAAGTAAGGAAAATTCCAAAGGTACCTTTTTATCAATGTTTGTACAATAAATGGTTCTTGCGCACATCTCCCTCTCATCCTCAGACTGGAGTCAAAGAAAGAAAACAGTCATTATAGTTACATCCTTTAACTGATTTACTTAAGGCACGTAAATAACAAATTTCTTACCCTAGGCAAGAATGTTGGATTAACAGGTGCAATTGCTGTTTTGGAAGGCAGAACTTTTAATGGATAATATCCAAGCATAATCCCCCCCAAACTCAAAGCACTTTGTGCTCCTTCTGCAAGTCATGTAAAAGACAGTGCACTGTAATGTCGAACAATCTTGGGATTCACCAAAATACAGAAATAGACTACAGACCGATGACATACCCTCGTCCGTGAATTCAATGAAGGCAAAACGGAGCACAGAATTAGGGTCACCACAAATGCGACAATCCACAACCTTAAGAGTGCATGTGGAGAATTGATACAAGAACATATAATTGAGTCATATATAAATTCTGATACCGAGATAGAATGGTGAGAGACTTTACCTGTCCGCAACTAACGAAAATTGCTGCAAGTTGCTCTTCAGTAACCTATATCCGCGAAAAAAAGTATAAAGCATGTTATAAACATGGTTATCACTACAAAAGGAATGAAAATTAAATAACACAAGTGCGCAAACCCTAAATCCCATTTACCTGATGGTCAATGTCAGATACATACACTGTCCTCCTAATGACTTCTTCTCTCTGTGCCAAGCTTGTTCGGCCATTCATCCTCGGCTCCCCATGACTATAGCCATTTTTCTTCTGTTTTATATCATGACAACACCAAAACCATCAGAAAAATCAAAATCCTAGCCTTTATTTCTCTTTTTTTCTAAAGAAAATGAACTTTAACAAATACAAAAGTAACGAAGTTGCTGCTTACTCTATTACATCCAAATAAACTGAAGTAACGAAGATGATAAATATATTACCATACCTAATCTTCTGCTAGAATCCAATAAAAGATCGTTCTGTTCAAGAAATGGAAAAATCATAAAATACAAACCTTTCTTAAAGAGTTGCCAATGGGAGCTCCAGAGTTGAGATGCTGCTGCATTAGAAACCCGTTAGCGTTATACCCAAAGATCCCAGCGGCCGCACTAGCAGCATGTGGCGGTGGCACCACCAGCCTGCGGTTGCGACCGCCATTGGATTTGACAGTAAGCGACGGTGGAACAAATTCCTTGGCCATTGGGTTCAATTTAGACAGCATTTCCTCTAAATCCCTCATCTCCCTCTTAAATCCCTCATGTCCATCATCATCCCCATCATTTATATTCTCTTCAACCTCGTTAGTACTGTTAGGGTAAACGTCGGGGGCTCGATTGCCGTTGATACTCTGCTGCAGCTGGTGATGGCCGTTGGATTGCGGAGAAGAAATTTTCTGCTGCATCACGTTGTAATTCTGATCGTTCAGTTTCGTTGACTTCTGATTAACAGCGGCCTTTGTTGATTGCTGATTGAGATTATGACGATCCACGGCAACGTCAGCATTCCGGTCGGGTTGATTCGAAGACATCATCGTGTTTACCCTGGCATTTTCCATCACCGCCATGATCAAAAACCTCACTCGCACTTCAAAAAATTCAAAAAAAATAAAAAAATAAAAAAAATCTTTCAACGGATATGGGTCTGCAAAAATTATTAGAAAGAACCAAAAAAAAAAAAAAAATCAGTATATCAGATCAATCTGGAAAATAACTTATTTTTTAACATAAATTGAAATTGTACCTGATTAAGTGGGTCTAAATGGCGTCCATTGAGCAAAGATCGTGAAGATCCTGGGCTAAGATAATCAGGAAAAAGAAAAAGGGTACGCAAATAGAGCTAAAAAAATCTTTTCTTTTTTGTTTATCTTTCTTTTATTTTATAGAATATTTTACCGAGTCTGCAAAGAGAAGATGTGTGTAGTGAGAAATGAAAATGCTAGTATGCTCTGTTTTAGAGAGAGAAGTCTAGCTTGTAGAGGGATAAAATAGGGTCCGATTTCAATCGGATTATCCGTACCCGGCCTACCAAGTGCCATTTTCATTTGATAAATATGGATTTCTGTTTGTAATTATGGCTGCATAATTGCGTCCACTCTTGAAGCTTCCATGAATTTTTACTTATTTTTTCTTTTAACGAATTAAATTATTATAATTTTGACAAAATAATCAATAATCGATGTGTAATTTATGGTGATTATGTTGACAGATCGTACATCAAATATGAAGTACTTTTATCCAATTGAAATGTGTATTTGATAGATTATTATCAAAGATAAATGATTCTCGATTCACGTCAATGTACAATTGTAATACGATAAATTTATTGACAAACCCCCATCATCTAGTAACTACGAGATCATCCGAAGAGCTCCTTGACATTCAAGGTGATAGACCAATCGTAAAATCATATTCAATCAGTGGAATACATTAACTATTTATTTGCAAATTGAAAACTAAGAATAAGAGAAAGACAATCGCTCAATAATAATATTTATTGCATGTGATATGAGTATTTGTAAAATGTAAAACACGCATCAATCATCGACCAAGTTATGTTTTATTTTTTATTAGTCGATGATTATCTTATTACAGAGCGTGTGTCTATTTATCTTTCTGATCAATAAATTTTATTAGTTAACAATCATTTTATTATAAGGAACACGTTAAATTATCTATCTAACGTACATAATCTAAAAAAATAGTATTGCTACACTTACATCACGATTGATAGTTTTGTTTACACTTTTTGACATGACACGCAATTTTATCATTGATTTCAACAATATTTATTCAAATCAACGGCCTCGATTTGACACTTCAAAGGAACTCAAAACTATTTGTACACCATGATTAATTTTTAAAAAGAAATACATTTTCATCAATAATTACGAGGAAATATAGCCTCTCTTTGAGCCCCATTTTATGGGAAATATGTTTTGGAATAATAATTTTTTTTGATAATGTGCTATTAAAAATAGGAAATAATTTCAAGTTTATGTGTAAAATTATTTTATAGAATAATATATGATTAAAAATAAATTTTGAAAAAGTGAAATTTGAGAAAAATGAGGCTCAACTAGGGGCATGAATACTCCAAATAAGTTATTTATTTCAGTATGAATGCATCAAAAATTGTTGAAGAATAACCAATTCTCCATTAGGTCAGTACTTTGTACAATATACAATCATGGTATTGTACCATTGTACAAACTTGATGCTGCTTATCCGCCACGTGTCTTGCCATTACGTACAACGCTTTGTGACATTAAAATATACTCACGGGACAAGTAATCCACCCCACACCGATGTCGTTTCGCGCACGTTTTTAAAATTAATTAAAAAATTAAAAAAAGAAAAAAAAAAGTATTGTTTTCTTGACAGCTGACACCTCGTTTTATTCGTGCTTCCTTGATTTTGTTTTTATTTTTCTATTTAATGAAATACGATGAAATTACCTAAAATAATAGGTAATAGAAAATGAAAATACAATCAATCCAATAAATATCTAGAGGGTTAAAGACGTTAAAAAGGTAAACTCGTGGGTCATTAGCAAGAGCCACGACAAACTTCAAACCAACTTCTTAAGGAGTGTTGCTCCGTTAATTTGATATTTTTCTTGCTTCGTAAAATGATGAGCATTTTTACCTCGACGATCAAATTAATATTGAACGTTTTAGTAGTGACGAGATGCATGAAAAAATATATTTAAAAGAAAACGAATCTCTTCTCTTGTGTAAAGAAGTTACTTTCTAATTTTATCCTTCTTATTCGATCTTTTGGAGTGAAATGATCTTTATAATCTATGAATTTGTCTGTCTGTCTCTGTATGCTTATTTTCCAAAGATCATAATCAATGACTCAATAAATGCGATATTAATGGAAGATACGTTTCTTAATATTATTGGCTTTGTGTGTCAGCGATGCAAATCAAACATCTATATATTGTCCAACGTTACGTTGACAAACTTGATCCATGTCTATTTATTACATCCTAAACACGTAATAATCCCTTTTGATGATACCCTTCTTCATTTTTGTTGATTTTAACAACCATATATATACATACGAGTCTCGTAGACTTAATATCCAAACATGATAAAGCCCCAATCTCTAGTAATTGTGTATTTAAAAAATAAATATTCAAAATACTTGTATTGTCCTAAGGTAGTTTCCTCAATATCAATTCAAACATGTTACTTATAAATATGAGCTAAATTTAAAAGGTAAAACAAATTATATATTTTTTAGAACATAAAATATATGTTTGCTCCTAATTATCAACTTAAAGCGTGTTCAAGAAGTGTTCATAAATACATAAAAATAAGTGATGAATAAATTTATTATTTTTGAATCTCACGAAATATATGAATAAAAAAACGTTTTATAAACATGAGCCAAACAGAAGTTTAGACCTCTGAAAAAGTAAAGTCAAAAACTCTCATATTCTTATTGCAATATTTATGAGGGAAATGATGATATTCATTATTAGCTACTATTATCATCATTCATTAAGTCTAGGTGATAGTTGATCCCTTAATCTATAATTCATGAACACGTCTAGATGATGACGAACCTTCTCATTCATCATCATGGTCTCAATGATAATCACAATGAGCCCTTGTTGATCCTCTTTATTTTTGAAATACATTTTTCTCTTCCTTCTTTTTAATCATATATTCTTTAATAAAATAATATTACACGTAAATTCAAAATTGTTCCTTATTTTTCAACTACACATTCTTCATCAATCTACTATTTCAAAACATATTTTTAAGAAAAATGTGGCTCAAACATGTCCTTAATGTCGATTATCATAACTCTTTATCGTTTAAATTGAAAAGGAAAAGGAACAAAAATTGCAATTTCAAGAGCGGTATACAAAAAATTGAAGAAAATGTGTCTATTTAATTTTTAGTGGTCAATATTTTTATTTCAAACTATTTTTAAAATTTAAAACTATATTGGTCGAGAAAAAGACATAATCTTATGTTTTGACTTAAAATTCAAGCATCACAGGGAAGTTAAAATTGTTAAAATGTTTTAGAAAAAGAAATAATATTATTCATTTAAAAGTTTGAATAAATTTTTTAAAATTTTGAGATATTATTCACATTTCAATTTCAATTTCAGCACGTTCATTAATTTGGTGGAACCTAATTATTGACCAATCAAATCAACACCAAATTCAGGATCAGTGGACCCCATTTGAATTATTATCACACAGTTTTCCATCTCACCCTTGTTACAAATGGTTATTTTCATTTTTGGTCCTTGAACTTTCAGTAGAATCTCAATTGACTCAACTTAAATTTATTTTAAATAGAACGATGGAATTCGATTTAACTTTTAATGCTAGAGAGTACTGAACTCAATGTCACAATCCTATGTGAAAGAAAAAATTTAACAACAACCTAACATGTCTTACATTTTCAGATAAATGTCACCTAATTTTTGTCGTAAATGTATACTTTAAAATAAATTGTGTTTTAAGATCGACAATGATACACCCAACGAGATATGTTGAGTGCTCTATTCATTACCAATTATTAGATTTTACCATGATAACATGATTATATGACATGTTTACCAAGAAATTGGGGCAAACGAATGATTGGGACGTTAAGTTTCGTGATGAAAGCTAATGTGGTGATTAAAATTGGAAGTAAGTCCATGCTTGATCCCCATTTTTTACAAAATATATTTTATATCCTTTCTTTCCAATCACATACCTTTCAATAAAATAATATTATAAGTAAATTCAAAAAAAAAATTATTTTTTAATCGCACATTTTCTATGAATCTATTATTTCAAAATACATTTTACACAAAAAAAAATAGGGTTTAAATATGCTCTAAATTTAAGTCCAGTAATTCTATTGGGACAAAATTAAAGTTTGATGAACTAAATGAGATTTTACCAAAAGTTTAGCCTTCGACAACCATTATTTGGGAGAATAGTGATTTTTAAGAGAATATGTGTTTAAAAAATAAAGAAAAATTTTGAATTTACGTGCAGAATATTTTATTTTTTTAAATGTATATTTGAAAATGAGTATATAGAAAAAGAGTTTTTAAATAATGCTTGTCAAACAGATCCATAAATGACTGATTAATAAGTAAATAGCATATGTGGATCGATTAAAATATATGATTGAAAATAAAATTTCATTATTTATGAATAATTTATAAATTCCCTAAATAGAGGCCTTAGTGACAAGAATGAAATTCAAAGGAACGGTACAATTTTCAAACAAGGTTTGCAATAACAAGTGTTGACATCAACAGAGAATATCCTATGTTGTGAAGAAAGTCATATTCTTTGTTCCATGCCAGATGATATGATAAACTATGATATTTCAAATTTTTATATAATCATATTTTGATGCATATTAAACAGATAAATTTTATAAAATATGATTTCTACTAAAAACAAATGGACCATGACGATATTTTTAAAATATTTAAATGTAAATACTTAAGCAAAAATAATATAAAATATAATAAACAATATTTATTTTAATAATTATGCAGTATGTATGGTTAATAAAATATTATGCTGTTAAACTGTCAATTTAATGTTAACAATATTTTTTAATAACGATCAAAAAGTCAAGAATTACATAGTAAAAATTAGGGACGGACATTTGCGACAATTCTCAAACCAAACCACTTCAATTTCAAAACTAGACCAAACCAAACCAACCCAATCCAAGCCACTTTTTTAGGTTTGATTCGATTTAAAATCATGGTTTAACAAAGATAAAACATAACATATATTGAATAAGGTAAATCATAAATATTAGTTTCAAATTTCACGTTAAAACATAAAAAGTATCATTAAAAATATTACAAGTAAAAATTTTGTAATTCTAATCATTATAATGCAACAATATGATATAATCATCTTAACCTCTTTGTTGATAATTATTGGCGCAACATCTACCGCTGTAACACATAATCCATTCCCTCCATAAAGATAAGAATATAATATATGAATTTATTGATTAAAGTTAAATGCTAAGAATAACTAATAAAAGAAAATGAATAAAAGGATTAAATATCATAATATCTTTTATACCTTTTTGTGAATTATCTAATGATTCTGCCTCATCTAAATATTGACGAATCACTATTGATTTATTGTTTATGCAACCAATTTTTAGGACAAATATTTGCGCTCAACGAATTCTTAAAGGAATCAAGAATCTAACTATTAGCAGGAGAGAATACAAACTCAGAAACAATTATGAATATTTGAATAGTTAATACAACTTTAGCAATTTGGGGGATAATCTTGCACTTATTTACATTTAATTTCCACTAAAGTAATATGTCGAAAGGCTCATTGATCAAATATTGAAAACGACTATTTAAGTAATATACCAAATCATTATAGCAATTAACAATAAAATATAAAAACTAAGTTAAAATGTAAATAATTAATTGAGTGACTCGATCAGAAAATTGAAACATAAATAAACAAAAAATGGTGTTCCCCAAAAATGTAAGGGAGCCTAGCACAAATTAGAATAAAATAACACAACTATCAATAAAATATACCAAACAACTAAAAAACGAAGAAGAAGAATAAGAAATTTTAGATACACTGACCTAAAATTTTAATCGAAATTCAAGAAAAATATTAGTAGAAGGAAAAGAAATATGTGAATTTGAATTAAAATTTATATTTAATTGTCTACTCAATTGTAATGGTCAATCGATAAATATGATTCAGCATCAGTTGTTCAACACTTCACCCAATTTGAAAGTTTTGCATTCACAGTTGTGATACTTTATGGATACTTGTGTATGAATTAATTAAATAATTATGATGGATAATTGTTTATTTAAGTGTTAGTTTAATTAGGTTATGTCTAATATGCATGTATCTTTTTAATGGGGATGTACTTGGTTTTCATTGGGTGGATAAAATTTAAATTAATTTATTTACATTTTTTTTTGTAAAAAGTTTGACTGTTTGATATTGTTTGTAAAGATTGAAATTCAAACTAAATCACTTCAAAACGGTTTGATTTGATCCAAAATCAAAATGTTGACAGATCTACGTAGATCCAAATCAACGATTTCCAAAAAGCTTTTTTTATTCGATTTGTAATTTGACGATTTCGTTGTTCAGCGCTAATAATAATTGTTTTGGTGGTAAAAGCTTTCCTCTTATAAGTTTTATTTACAATAGTTGTCCCAAATAGACCATTATTTCTATTAGCCAAAATTTAGGAAAATGAAAATAGCGCTCTCATTGCACATTATGGTACGGTTAGTCGAGTATAGCATTGTAACATCCCGAAATTTTCTAGCAAAAATTTTAATATTTTAGAAAGTAATTAAAAAATAAATAAATAAATTAGAGACTTAATTGAATTAATAGTATAAATGATATATGAATTATAATTAAAATAGTATTATGGGCATTGGCAGTGCTATTTTATTAAAAATAGAGTAATTGTATATTTACCCAAAGATCAAAAGTGCAATTTCATAAACAAATAAAATATTGACATTTTTACCATAGGGGTTAATTGTACAATTTGATTTCAAAAGGCAATATTGGATATTTACCCAAGGGTTAAAAGTGCAATTTAGAAAATTGCACCTTAAACCCTTTTCATCCCCTATAAATAGGGGATGATTGTGGGAGAAATGGGTACACGTTTTTCTCCATTCCTTTTCAGGTAAGTTTCTAGTTTCTCTTCCTTTATGTAGTTTGATTAATTAGTTAATTATTTATTTATTTAAGTAATAAGTTAATTAATTATTTGTTTTAAGTACTTAATTGATTCATGAGTAGGAATTTAAATTCTTGTTTTAGGGTTCCTTAATAATTGAGGGAAGATAAAATTGGAGTTAAGTTTAATTAATTAAATCAAAGATGGTGAATTATAATTTCTTAATTCTAAAAGTATTAAAAATCTATAAGTTATTTCAAGAAATAATGGGTTTAGTTTGTTTAGCTAGCATTATCAAGGATCGTGTGAAAGAGATTTGGGAGAAAGATGGTAAAATGATGAAATTTAGAAAGAAAAAAAAAGGGTTTGAAGTAGTGATAGAAAATGTTTTAGTATAATAGTTGTTAATATCATCATGATATTGGTTATGGAAATTGGGCCACTATATATGTAAATATATGAGCATGGTCAATTGGAAAGGAAGCCTTTAGCATTTGAGGTTTAAACATAAATTACTTTGATTTAGTAATAGGATAAGATGGGAAGTAAAATTTTATAAGGCATAGTCTCAAGGGAAAGGTATGTTAAAAATTTAGTAAAGAATAATATGGATTTGATAAGAAATTAATTAGTAGGTATGGGTATATATAAACACACACTTGTGTGATAAATGAAATGAAAAATGGACCAAACATGAAATTGAAAATAATATGGTGGTGTATTGGCTAGCGTGATTTTTATATGTATTAATTTTATTATAGAAATTATGAAATTTCTTTTATAATAATAACGAGAATTTCATTTTTAATATTATTATTAGTATTATTTATTGGTAGTAAATTAGTGTCATTATTAGTATTATTACAAGGG
>CAIGRB010071930.1:52671-97782 GCA_903798255.1 Fraxinus quadrangulata | reverse complement strand
CTCATCCATTTTTCACTACATTCCTTTATTATGTACCTTTATTTTACATACTATCCATTCCACTGATATCATAGTATTTACGAAACAACATGTAACCAATTCATAGATATCAACTATCACCATCACATAATCTTTACATTTTTCGAAAGTGTCATTCCCCTCATCCTCATCAACATTTGTATAAAAGCGAGTGTAGTGGGTTCGGGTATATGTAGCATGTATAGCTATAAGATCATTTGTAATCTGCGCATGTCTAGCTGTTTGAATGACCTCAGTTATTCGGAGAGTCATCTACAGTACAAAATATAAAATGTGAACAATAAAGCTCAGTAAATATGATAGTGCAATGATGTCTATCAATCGCACTTAGGTCCTAATCCTTATTATAGTGTACCATGTGAGCTCAAATAACATGGCCATCACTTGCGCGCAAATCGATGTCACTGCATCCGTCCTCGTCCACCGAGACTCAGGATGCCACATCAGAATATTACATATATAAATCAAGGCTTGGCCTAAGTATACAGTGCTCTATGTGCCTATCCGTAGTCCCAAGGCCATCAAAGGACCTCTGACACTGTCTGTATACAAATGTCGAACTCCAAATACCCTATCATTGGCTACTCTTAATGACCGTCAGGAGCCTCAAGTGGTATATTTATTCGGACACAATAGTACGATACACATATAATGAGATTCACATTTAAAATTTTCAATCACACACTCAATGAGAATGACAACATAAGTATGCATGATCTTGAAAACGCATTATCCATACGTTTTCCAAATAAACTCAATGCACAATTGTCACATCACCATATCACATAAAGAAAACTTTCACATATAAGCACATAACTTCACATACTAATGTATTTTGTACTGTAATGGACTCTCCGAGTAACTGAGGTCATTCAAACAGCCAGACATGCGCAAATTATAAATGATCTTACAACTATACGTGTTACGTATACCCAGACTCACTACACTCGCTTTTATACAGATGTTGATGTTGATGAGGATGAGGGGAAGGATACTTTTGAAGAATATAAAGATTATGTGATGGTAATAGTTGATATCTATGATTTGGTTATAGGTCGTTACGTAAATACTATGATATAAGTGGAATAGACAGTATGTAAAATAGGATAAAGCTACATAATAAAGGAATGTAATGAAAAGGGGATGAGTTATTTGACGTTGATATACCGCCATATCAGCCTGCTGTAGGGTAGATCTACGGAATATATTTTTTAAGTTAGCAGACACCTCTTTTGACCAGAATTTTTGGATTGTCATATAGTTAACTCATTCCCCGTATTCTGTAAAGCAAATCGTCATTTGGTTATGATATAAATTTGGCGATTTTTTTGACTCTTTATATTATTAATGGGGTTTCCATAATATGTTTTGATTCTACTATAAAATGTTTGCTCGAGTTAAATACAAATTTTTAAATCCTAGTATGATAAAATAAAAAAATTTTAAGGACAGAGAGTAGCAGTGTGACAAACAAATTACTAAGGAGGAGTTGGTTCTATGCATCACAACTTGAAATATTCATAACTTCTCGTGCATATTAACGAGGTTAGCTCATTTGCAATTGTAATTCAACTCTTTATCACATAAAAAAAATGATATCAAGTATCTTGTTTGTAGAATTGAGAAGAAAAAGAAATTTGTCTACGGCATTAAAATAATCAATCGAATATTGATTAATACATAATCTATTGAGCATTACTCGCAAAATGTTCTTATGCTTATAAATGAAATATCGTATTAAGGATAATCTTGCTTACCACTTTTCATATACGTCATTTCATTGCCGAAACAGCTTCTTCCTGCTTTCTTCTAAGATTCTGGATGGTTTCTCATTCAATTAGTTAAATCAGTTCAAAATTCTAACCGAATTACGAGGTTGTTTGAGCCCCACTTTTATTGAGAATATGTTTTATAATATTGATTTTTTTTTTTAATGTGTGGTTAAAAGGTAAAAAATGTTTTGAATTACATGTAAAATTATTTTATTTAGAGATTGTGTGGTTAAAAAAGTTTTAGAAAATGGATATCATACTGGGGTATTTTCTCCATTCTTGATCCCTTTTCCCGGCATTCATCGAATGAATGGGTTATGTTGATCATGTAAACATCATTTGGTACTAGAGTGCGTTGAGATCCTTGTAGAAGTGACACCAAGGAAACGACCTCACGTTTACAATGGAGCCATGTACGATGGAGTCCAGAGTATGGAGAGAATGCAAGTTCAACAACAAATCAACACACCAATTGTAACTATCCAAATTTTAGAATTTAAATAGCTACCAATTATTCAATAAAAACTTAACATGACAAATAATTACTTATAAATTTATGTAAAGAAGGCTTACTCAAGGTAAAATTTAATATTCTTTATTTGTAACAAGAAAAGAATAAAGATTTTTCTACATCATATCTTATTCTTCTATGTTTGGAAAGATCAAATAAATATTTTATCTACAATGTACGGATTTGGGAACACACATAATAAATTTCAATTAGGGTCAGTTTGATTGCAAATGTGGAAAATGGATGGAAAGAAAATGAATTCTAGGGAATTGAATTACCTATAAATTGTTTTATTGGGAATGTAATTAATTGTGTTTGATTAGTATAATTTTTACCATTCGTTTGACTTTATTTTGCATGAAAATTGTCAATAAAAGTGATAAATTTTTTTACCATTGTATCTAGAATTTTTTTCGCTTTAAAAAAAAAAAAAAAAAAAAAAAAAAAAAAAATTAAAANGTAAGCATGTGAGTCAAAGGTGAAAAAAAAATTTTCATTAAAAATAAAGTGTATCAAACAGGCAAAAGTGAAAGTTGAAATTTGTTTTCCATTTTCTATGAAAAATAATGACCTATCAAACCGCACTTAAATTTTTATTTGATTGAAATGTTGAAAATAAACTATTATGTTAAACATCATTATACATTAATAAACATATTTAAAAATCATATAATTCAGCTCAAAATTTACTTCGAACATGAAGAATCTATTTGATAGCACAAATCCTTATCATTCTGTCAACACGGTAACTTAGAAAGAATTCACACTAAATACATCTCTATGCACAGGAACTTACAATCAAAATTGTTACAATCTCTCGTGAACAATGACGATAATGTCAACTCCCAAAAACCACTTCATGTAATAATTTCCAAAATCCATACTCAAGTGACAAAATCATACATCATTTAATTCACAACATAGCCAACAAATATAATCTTAGTTTGTCAAATAAAAATAATCAAATATAATATTTTTCAAATTCCTCAAAACACGAGAGGTCCGTAACATAATGAAATTAAATTTATTGTAGAAAATAAAATTTTAGTCACGTTACAACAGATTTAATTTATTGAGTCCAATGGATCCTAGTACAACAATTACACTTCATCATCTGTCAACCAACGATTCATTCTACTCTTAGAGATAGGGGAAAATTCTGAGTATATTAGAATACTCAATATGATACGAGTAATTGAGCAATTTCGAATAAATTATCAATTCATGTATTAAAATAATCATATTGTCATATCATATCTTTAGAAATCGATGAAATCTCATAATATATCATATATTTGGTACCAAATAGTCATATCGTATTTGTCGTATCGTATCATATATTTCATTAGCATAATATATATCAACATAAAAAAATTAAATTAAATGAAACAAATTACTTGGACATCGTAATCCTACCTGTTAGATTAACTTTTCAAAAGGCAAAAATCAAAATCATATTCCAAATCTTTATTTTCTACTTATGTCGCTGCTGCATGCGTATATGCGTATCTATATTTTCTAGGATAAATAATGAGAACTTCTGCACGGTATTTAAAGTGAAAAATAAAAATAATTGACTTTTTGGTAGAATAAAATCACAAGTGGCGTGTACTACTCAAAAAGTCTAGTCAAGAATATAGTCATCATTATCTTATTCAAAAAATAAAAATAAATAAATAAATAAGTCCCACTTTATCTCTATCCAACCTACATGTGACAGCCAACTCCTTTTAAATTAAAAAAATAATAATTTAATGAAAAACTAATTAATAACTGCAATATCTTAGATCTAACTTGTCCGAATTAAATTTCTTTTAGTCTAATATATATGATTAAATACGAGCTATCCAACGAGTTCAATATTGATATACTTATTATGCTCTATCAATATCTATATATTTGATTCAAATAAAATTGAATTTAATACATATATATCACTTTAGTCCTCCAATTTTTCCAAATAATAAAAATATAGTATATAGAACTATTTATTTATTTTATTCTATAAAATTTTTGAGGCTTTACGCCAACACGACCTTGACTCAACAACACAAGATGCTAGGAACGGTATATTGTGGAATGAGGGTGGCCAGATGGGGTACAATGCTGCAACAGAGGTGCAGCTACATGACTATGGAGGAGAGTCCTTGCAACAAGTGATGCTAGAGCAAGGCAACTTGTTAGGTTTCTGTTGTAGTCATGGAAACAAGTTGTGACATGGATGGAGAAATATCAATCGATAGTCCAAGAATAACTAACCAAAATGGGCGTGAATTGTTTTCAAAATTTATTCGAATAACTGATTTAAATATAAACAAGTTGAGAATGAATAAGTCAACCAAACCAAATGCACAAGTACGAGAGTAAGTAAGGGGAAGAGAGAGTGCAAATGATGTAATTGTGGAGGTTCGATCCAACTAATAATTTATGTCATTTGTTACCAATATCTCCATTATGAGCAAGATTTTTTCACTAAATTTGATTGACTTATAACATAATCTGACCCTTACAACGCTTTCAGTGATTTACAAACAATGATGACCAATCCTTATACAATATTGAGTTTTCAGGAGCCTCAATATGATCCTACAAATTTAAAGAGAAATGATTTTACAATTTGAGACTTCTATCTTACTAAATGATATAAATAAATTAAGTACAAAAAGATAAATAGCTAACACTTTAGTAAATAGCAATGAATGAAACTTCAATGTTAGATAAGAAAACTTTGATAAAAAAGATGATTTTCAATAACTGATTCAATCAATCAAACAATTTCGAAATAAATGTTTGGAAAATTAAATAAGATGTAAACTTAAAGAGTTTTGCTCAAATATTTCTCACTTTAATACTCTTAAGGAATGTTGTAATGAATGCAAAAAGTAGATGTATTTATAGAGTTTAAAATGCCAAAAAATCTGTAAGTTCGGATAACTAATCATGTTACTCGTCTCTTGTCTAGAGCTATCAATAGACTGGATTTTGATCTGAATTCGATTCAAATCCGATGAAATTAATGGGAGATGGATTCAGGGTCTCTATTCGATAACCTGATTAAGATTCGAATCCGATAATCCGTTAACTAAATAGATCAAATATATATATAGGTCAATCTGATCCGATTTGTTATAAATAATTGAGTCGGTAAAATATTTTTATGACATGTTATTTGGGACTAAAATAAATAAATAAATTTAAAATAAAAAAGTCATCAAATTCAAAACATAAAAAAGTTGAAAATTTTATAATTATTAAATCTGTTTAAGAATTGATAAAAATGGAAAAAAATAAATAATAAAAAAAGTTGATTTCAACATTATTATTTTCCCTAATTTCTTTAATTTTGGATCGAATTATCGGATCAGATATCTGATAACATAACAAAACGGATATGAATTTAACAATCAAATATCCGTTGGATTATCGGATCGGATCGCATCAGATAATTATTCTTATCGGATCAGATATAGGTAGATCTGATCCACATCCGATCCATTTGCAACCCTACTCTTGTCCGAATGATCAATATAGTCGTTTGTACAGTAAAAAAATAAATATTAAAATGGTCAAATTTTGGACCCTTGAAAACTTCTGGTCGACCACCTCCAGTTGACAGCATCTTCCGATCGGTTAACCGCCCGACATTTTGGGCCCGTTTGATCTAATCCAAAGGTTTTGAAAGGCATGAACTTTTGAAAAATATTTTTAACTAACTTTTCAAAATAAAAGATATTTTTCAAGTTTAAATATCATTTTAAAAGTTATTTTTATATATGATCAAAACATTGTATTAGAATAACTTTTGATGCACAAAATTATTTTTAATGCATAAAAAGATTTTGACCTTAAGCATTTATTGCCAAATATCAAAATATTAGTACCTTTACACTTTATATAATAAATCTAGTTTTTGATCTTGTTTTGAAGTTTGGCTTTTAAGTTTTTGAACGTGTGACTTCGATCTTGACTTCCTTTATGAGACCAATTTGTGATGATAAATTTTAACATTTTGGTGACCAACGATTATTTTTTCATAGTATGCTTTGAAAAAATATAATCACTTGAATTCAACGTGTTAGTAATTAAGATTAACTTGTTTGTTATAATAAAAACTTTAAGGCTATAATCAATCATATGTCAATATTTTTTTTTCCTTTTTAATTATGAAAAATAAGATGATTTACAAAGTAATATTGAACAATGAATAAGGAATATAAGTCTTAAATTTTGCATTTAATCTGTATATTCCTCATATCTTTTGCTAACTAATAGTTATTCATTCAAAGCATATGTTTATCAAGGCAAGCATTTTGATCATATATTCTCATTAAGCATATAATCTCATATCTTTTTCTCATTTTGTCATAAATAAAAAGATATAGCATTTAAGATCAAAACACAACTATAGAAAACAACAAAAGATTTCCCTTTAAGTTAACACATGAAACCTAACCAATTAACAATAAATTCAAATGATATCGCATACACAAGCATGTCAAAGCACGAGTTCACGAAAGTTTAAGATATAAACAAGTTAGATCAACATAAGGACTAAAATACATGTGCATAAAGTCATATCAAAGACTCCGAAGGAGGCAATGGTCGGAAAAGTGCATCAAACCGAGCATAAAAGGCATTTTTTGAGTTTGAAGCCCCATGTGTTGTGCATTGAGAGCTTCTCGTTGAACGTTGAACGCATTTTGTTGAGCAAGCACTTGGTGAAGTAATCCCGTTAACCCATCCAATGTAAAGGTGAGTGAATTAATGCGTCCATTTAGAAGATTGTAGCGATCCTCGATAAAAGTAAAATCGCCGGTAGGTGGATGAGCACTCGATCCTAGGATATCATGAGTAGGACTTTGGAACTTGTGGTACGTCATTGTCATGATCATTACCGATGTCTTTTTCATGTCCTTCAAAGGGTAAAGTCGAAGGTCTTGAGTCCGGATCAAATCCCTTAGTATGAGCCACCCATTGCCTATTATCCTTGACAATTTCATACGTTTAAGAGTATGAATGTTGATAATGTTGGTGGGACGGAGTGAAATGAAGACCTCACCATTTAAAGGAATTTTAAAGTGTTTAAAAATTTTGGTAAGAAGCAAGCCAAATGGTAAGACCTTAATGCGAGTGGCAGAATGGACGATTTTCATGTAGCCAAACACAATTTTTGGAAAATCTAATTTTCACCCGACTAAAAAGGAGTCAAGAAGAAATAGGTCAAAATGAGTAACTTTGTCCAGGTGACCTTTTATAGGGACTACGAGGGCAATGATATTGTACAAAACTTTACAAGGTAAAGTGAGTTGGTTTGAGCTAAGCTTTATCGGATGTTCAAAATTTTTCCTGGTCACTCTACGACGTGCAATGATAGGATTATAATATTCAAAGGTTGGGTGAGCCATGTGATAAAAAAAATTGATTCTCACATTCTTCGAGTTCAAGGAAAGAACGTAAAAACACTTTGATAATTGTAATCATCTTGCCTTTGAGAAAACAAGAAATGCTACCCGTATAAGGAGTATAAACCATATTTTTGTAAAAATCTTTCATAAGCTTAGGGTATGCATTTTCTTCCATAGATACAACCGAGACCCAACCCATGCCTATAAAGAATTCTTCAACGTGAAATGCATGTGCTTGAATAGTAAAATCCGCAAAATCGACGGTCTTACCTATAAGGATTGGTGATTTATCAAAAGGAATTTTTGGCACCTCGGATTTGTCCTTCGAAAGAGTTGGCAACCTCTCCCCCCTTGGTTTCTTTTCCGGCATTTTGACCATTGGCATGATGAAGATATGTAGAAAAATGTGGAAGAAAAGTTTAGGGCACGGCTGACTGTCAAAGATAGAGAATTAAAAAAGTTATGGAGGAAGAAAATTGGGGGTTTTAAGAGTTTTGAAGTGAAAATGTGATGAGTTTTTGAAATCTTGTTGAGACTTTGAAGATGAATCGTGGATATAGTGAACTTGGAAGTAGATCTACGGTGAAGAAGAATAAAAGTGAGAGAAATTGGTGAAAACTGAGGGTTTGAAGCTGTTAAAAACGTAAAATCAGAACTGTCGATCGATCACCTACACCATTCGATCGACCGGACACCCTTTTTTGTGTTTTCTTTTAAAACATTTTAGTTTCTCAGTCAACCACTTCCGATCTACCGGACATCGTTCGACCTTTTTCTAACACCATACTAAACTAAATATATAATAAATAGTGAACAATACTAAAAAAAAGTAAGAGCACATAGGGTGTGTTTGAGCCACATTATTTTGGAAGAATGTATTCTGGAATAGTAGATTGATGGAGAATGTGTGGTTGAAAAAGAAGGAAAAGTTATTGATGTCATAAAAATATTATTTTATTAAAGAATGTGTGGTTGAAAATGAGTAGAAGAATGAGAATGAAAATTTTAATGTGTACCAAACATGGACATAGTATGAATTTCATTTAGCCATGTAAGCCGAATTCATCAATAATGCCCAAACATTTTTGAAAATGTGAGAATCGATTAAGTGCTAGAGGTTTAGTGAAAATAATATATTCCGCTAGTACTTTTGCGATCAATGGTGCAACTTGTCCAATCGGCATCCGAATAGCAAGTAAGTCAATGTGTCTGCCCTTTGAATACCATATGCCTAAGGTTTAGTGCCACTATGATATTTAAAAATTCATCAAACGTCAAACTCTATTTCTTTGAAACTTTTGCTTCAATTTGCGAAATGAAAGTAAAACTATTAAGCCTCTGTTTGTTTCCCATAAAAATGCAATTTTGTACCGTGGCAACAATTCACCAGCTGCAATTTTGGACAATTTTGTCTCTGCGTAGAACCCGCCTCTTTTGAAAAAAAGGTTCAAAAAATGCATTTTCTTGTTAAGATAATAGGAAACAAACAATGGCTAAGATGATTTCTAGTAAAAGCTATAGTAGTAATATATTTGGATAGATCACCAATAATAAGTTATTTTGGGTGAGAATGGGCAAACCTCTATTTTTTCAATAGAGTATGGTCATTTGGTACTTCGAAAGGTTTTATTTTATTTTGTTGAATGCTTACTTCTTCTTTGTATTATCTTTTGGATCTTCCTTATTTTGATTTTGAATATTCATTTGTTCGAAAGGAATTTCTAGCTCTACACCATTGGCAATACATTTCTCTCGATCAAGAAAGTTAATTTCCATCCAAAGTAACATGTATAGATCTTCAACGACTAGAGCTCTTTTATTAAAAATTCTATAAATTTTGCTAGTCAATAAATATCTTCAAAATATTCCAATATTGAATTTTGAATCCAAATTTTCCAAATTTTCTTTTGTATTCAAAATGAGGCATTTGCAACCAAATACTTTGAAATAACCAATATTTGAAATTCTACTTTTCCAAAGTTCAGAGGGACTTTTAATTTTCTTTTGACTAACAAAAACTCTATTAACAACGTAGCAAGTGGTGTTAACGGCTTCGAGCCAAAAGTATTTTGGCAAGCTATTTTCATCAAGCATGAATCTAGCAATTTCTTACAATGTACGATTCTTCCTTTTTACTACACCATTTTGTTGAAAAGTTGTAGGAGCCGAGAAATTATGTTCATATCAATTTTCATTATAAAAATTATCAAAAGCTATATTATCAATTTCTCCACTATGATCACTTCTAATAGTTATAATTAAGTATTCTTTTTCATTTTGAACATTTATACAAAAACATTTAAATACATTCAAAAATTCATCTTTTAAATTTAATAGTAGGATCCAAGTAAATTTGGAAAAGTCGTCGACAATGATGAATGTATGATTTTTACCACCTAAATTAGCAGTTCTAGAAAGTTCAAAAAGGTCCATGTGGAGAAGTTATAGCGATTTTGTAGTTGAAGATCATAGTTTAGGTTTAAAATAGCTTTTCACTTTTTTGACATGCATCACAAATTTTATCTTTCTCAAATTTTAAATTTGGCAAACTTTTGACAAAGCAAATTTTGAATTTTTTTTAAAGAAGATCCATGCGAACATGACATAATCTCATACGCCACAACCAACTATCTTCTTTTAAACTTGATAAATATTTTTCATCACTTTCAAATTCGATATTTATGATATAAATATCTTTACTTCGACTTCCTATAAACATCACTTCTTTTAATGTATCATCCTTAATAAAGCATTTGGAAGAATCAAATTTAATATGATATATTTTATCATATAATTGACTAATATTAAACAAATTACGTATGAGGCTATCTATTAATAAAACATTTTCAATTGAAGAAGAAGAATGATTACTAATGTTTCAAATTCAAATAATTTCTTTTTGCATTATCCCCAAATGTGATATGACCTCCATATTTCATTTTTAAGTTTGATGTAACATTCTATCTTTGGTCGAGTGTTTTAAGTATCCACTATCTAATAACCATTTGCTCTTTATCTTTTGTGGTACCTACAAAATAATTTAATTTTTTATCTTTGATACCCATACAAGTTTGGGTTTTTGTTAGTTTTAGCAGACTCTTGAATCCACTTGTTTTTACTTTCAAAGTGTAGCCTTTTTTTTGGCTACATTATTAAAAACAATATGTCCATTTTTATTGTAAAATCTACATGTAGTATTTGAAAGAGAAGAGTTTGATGCTTTGACAAATAAATTTTTGAAAGATTTTTGTTTCAAAAATGGTTTATAGGATATTCATTCTTTGTCAAAAACATATTTTTGATCACCAAACATTATATCAAAGTTCTTCTTACCTTGAGTAAATTTGTAAAAAATCTTAGTTAAATCTTCAACGCTTTCTTTTAAAAAAAGAATTTTCTTTAATTAATGAATCATAATCAACATTTTCCTTTTTTGAGTTTCTAAAATTTTATTTATTTTATTTTTCAACAATTTAAAGCAAAATTTTCAAATTTCTCAAGAATTTCATCATACGAGGTAAATAAATCATCATATGAACATTTTGTACTATAATTTACCTCATCTTCGATTGTCATGAAGCATATGTTGACGACTTTTTCTTGACTATCATTTTCATCGCGTTCATCATCGTCGCTTTCATCCCATATTGTTTGGAGTGCATTTTTCTTGATACTCATATTCTTGTTTGGACACTCGATTATCTTGTGATTGTGTTTGTCACAATCATAGAAAATTATTTTCTTGCTTCTTTCTTCATCCATTTCCTCTTTCTTTTAGAATCTCTGATTATTTAGAAAATCTCTCTATTTTTTTTACAAGAACTAAATTATCGAGCTCTTCATCACTCATATTTTCACTTGTAGTTTATTTTTCAGTTACCGATTTTAAAGCAATTTGACGCTTAGGAAGCTTCGTTGATTCTTCTTTTCTTTTCCTCTTTTTCTCGTTAGTTTTGGCGTTGTTGAGCTCATAAATCATCAAAATTCAATAAATTTCTTCCAATGAATATGAGTTGGTATCTTTGGTATTTTTTATCAACATCTTTAATGAGCTCCAATCTTCCAATAGTGACCTAAGAATTTTTCTTACAAGTCCACAATTAGTAAATTTATGATCAAAATCTTTGAGGTCATTAACAATATCGGTGGAGCGAGTAATCATGTTAACAGTAGGTTCATCTTATTTCATGAAAAAGTTTTCAAATTCTTTAATCAAAAGATTAATTTTGGTTTTCTTTACTTTACTAGTGCCAACATGAATAACTTCTAATACATGCCAAATATCGTATGTAGAATCGCACGTGCTAATACGATGAAATTTATTTCTATCTAAAGCACAATAAAATAGATTTTTATTTATAGCATTTAAAGATAATTTTATTTTATCGTCTTCGTCACACTTCTCTCTAGGTTTTGGAAGGGTTTGATAGGGTTTTTCACCAATTTTAGTAATCATTGTAGATATATAAGAACAATATTCAATAATTTTCCAAATATTATAATATATTGATTGAATGTAAATCATCATCCTAGTTTTCTAAAATTATAATTATGTGCCATCAAAGAAGGAAGGAAGATTTGTAAAATGCCTCTCAAAATTTTGAAAATTGTAGTTAGCTATTACTCAAGATTGTGATATCTTTAATTTTAAAATTGAGAGCCTTGCTCTGATACCAATTGATAGCCCAAGAATAACTAATTAAGAGGAGGTGAATTGACTTTCAAAACCTTTTCGAAAAATTGATTCAATTTTAAAGAAGTTGGGAATGAATAAGTCAATTAAACAAAATACACAACTAATGATTAGCGTCATCCGTTACCAAACATTCCATCACGAGCAATGACTTTTCACTAAATTTGATTGGCTTATGGCACAACTCAACCCCTTATCACGTTTTTAGTGACTAACAAATAAGAATCATCGATCCTTATACAATTTTGAGTTTTTCAGGACCTCAATATAACTCACAAATTTAAAGATAAATGATTTTACAATTTGAAACTTCTCTCTTAATAAATGATATAAACAAATTAAGTACAAAAAGAAAAATATGCTAACACTTTAATGCATAACAATGAATGAATCTCAAGTTTTAGACGAGAAAATTTTGATGAAAAGATAATTTTCAAAAGCTGATTCAATTAATCAAAAATTTTCAAAGTAAATGTTTGAAAAATTAAATAAGATGTAAGCTCAAAAAGTTTTGCTCAAATATTTCTCACTTTAATGCTCTTAAAGAATGTTGTAATGAATGCAAGAAGTAGATGTATTTATGAAGTTCAAAATGTCAAAAAATTTGTAAGTTCGGATGACTCATCCAATTGACCACATCTTGTCCGGATGATCAATATAGCCGTTTGTCAGTAAAAATCAGATGTCAGAACTGTCAAATTTTGGACCGTAGAAAATTTTTCGTTGACCACCTCCATTTGACCGCCTCTTTTGACATGTCAACTGCCTGGCAGTTTCGATCTTTTAAAGTTTTGGTTTCGTTTGATCCGATTCGAAAGTTTTGAAAAGTATGGACTTTTAGAAAAAAAATAACTAACTTTTTAAGATAAAAGATATTTTTCAAATTCAAATATCATTTTAAAAGTCTTTTTTTATATATGATCAAAACATTGTATTAGAATAACTTTCGATGCACAAAACTGTTTTTAATTCATAGAAGGATGATGAGTTTAAGCATTCATTTCCAAATATCAAAGTATTAGTACTTTTACATTTTATCTAAGAAATCTAGTATTTGATTTTGCTTCGAAATTTGACTCTTAAAACTCTTGAATGTTTGATTTTGATCTTGACCTCCTTCATGAGTTCGATTTGTGATGATAGCTTTTGATCTTTTGACGATCATCAATAAATTTTTCATAGTATATTTTAAAAAATTATAATCACTTGAATTCATTTTGTTAGTAAACAAGATTAACTTATTTGTTATAATCAAAATTTAAAGGTTATAATCAACAGTGGATCAACACCAACAGGCTGGGACAAAGAACAAAAGGCAAATTATGATAAAAGAGCCATGGCGAAAGGTGCTACATACGAAAATGAAAAAAAAACATCTTATGTCAATATTACCTTCACATTGGACAAATACGTTAAGAGGCACAAACATAGTAGCTTCATGAAGGGGGTGCAATGATCATATGGACACTAACACTCAAGTCAAATAGCATACAAAATATTTGGGTGTGGGAGAAACACGAAAAATAAGAAATATAATCGTTGAGTTCAGCTGAGAATGAGATTCCACATATGATAAAAAGGTTGACTATTTATAGGCAAATAAGCAATGACTTGACTTGTGGCTTTATCCCAAATGACTTACATGTCAAAGCTCATTGATATCCCATCGTAAGCACCTTACATTTCACACCTTACATTTATAGATTGATTTATATCAATGTTATAGAACTAGGATAATTAACTTATTATTGATATTTTGTAATAGATAGCTGACCACAATACATATTGTTTTCTTAAATTTTTAATTGTTATATTTTAATTTAAGGTTAAAATTGTAATTTATCAATCTAATTTCTTAAGAATTATTTATATATTTCTTAAACAGTCCATTTTGATTTCAAATCAATGTTAAAATTCTGGATTTTCCTATTTGACGATTTTAACTTGCAGCCTTAATTGAATCTCTTGAACACCCCTCTTTTTTTGATTTATTTCATCTATTCATGACCGAAGTAGGCGAGAATACACGTTACACTACGATTTTGAATCAGATTAGAGATTTCAAGAAATGAAATATCTATTCACTCTATAATAACCGAGTTTGATCTGGTGTATCATAAGGATTTTTCTTTTTTCTATTGATTCCTACGAATTATATTGAATCAAAAACAATTCTTGATCTCTTACGCAATCTAATGAAAGTAAATAAATAGGGCGCTCCTCCAATGAAATGGGCTAGAACGTTTGAAATTCCATATAAATCTAGCACTCTATTAGCCTTGGAAGAACCAACTCCCAAAAAAAATCATTTTAGTGCTAAAATAGAAAATAGATAAAACAAAAAAAAAAAAAAAAAAAGGATTGGGTCGTGAAAAGACAAACTAGATGGGCTTGAGTCCAAACGAAAAGCCCATGTAACAATGGAACTGTCATCTGTATTCTGTGCCCTAATATAGATTGATATAAAACAATACCCTACCTTCTAAATCTTCTTCTACACCGTAACCCTAAAAATCGAGGCCGCAATTTCGCTGACTCCGAAGGTGAATCCTCCATTTTTGTTAGATTTTTCCTCTACGTTCTCTCCGATTCTCTTGATATTTTGTCCAATTTTTATGTGTTTATAGTTGTAATCTTTTCCTTTTTCTTCATAAAAAAATCATTTTTCAGTAAATCAGAATTGTTGAAGGAAAATGACGTTCGGAGAACTCGCTTGCACCTATGCTTGCCTGATTCTTCATGATGATGGCATCCCCGTCACTGTAAATTTTCTTCCAACCCTATATATTCGTGTATATGTCATCATCAGCGTATGAATAATGCTTTTTGTTTATGAATCTAGTTATTTCTTTTTGTTTTTGGATTTTAGGCGGAGAAAATTGCGACATTGGTTAAGGCCGCTAACGTGTCAGTGGAATCTTACTGGGCAAGCCTTTTTGCTAAGCTCTGTGAGAAGAGGAACATTGAGGACCTTATCACGAACGTTGGAGCTGGTGGCGGTGGTGCCGCGGTAGCAGTTGCTGCCCCTGCCGGTGGCGCTGGTGGCGCTGGTGCCGCAGCTGCCCCGGCCGTTGAGGAGAAGAAGGTATTGGATTTACTTCATTTATATATTTATCCGATTGTTCACGATATGATACTTTTATTCTATTACATAATAATTTTCGATTTTAACACTTTAAACATTAACTTTTAGATTAATAAATTAAAAATGTGCTTTTGAATAATTATTTTCCAGGAGGAGCCCAAGGAGGAGAGCGACGACGATATGGGTTTCAGTTTGTTTGATTAGAAGAAGCTATTTTGAGTACGTTTGTAGGTTTTATTTTCGAGTTTTGTTAACTCATTATATTGGTTTCTCTTAAGATTTGTTGTTTTACTTTTGGTCATTAATATTGATGTTGGAATTTGCAAATCTAATCTGGTAGCTTTTTTTCCTATTATCGTTGATTCTTGATGCCAATCATTGATTCTCTGAAATATTTGTGCACCGAGATGAATTTGTTTCTTGATTCTGACCACTGTAGCCACATTGTTAATTAAGGGCATGGTTTTTCATTATTTTTCATTTCTTATTTGATTTAATGAGATGATTTATGCCTGTTACATTTAATTACAAGCTCTTCCTTTGTCTCATTGTTGTGGGATGGGAATGCTGCTTTCATATTATTTGTTGATCATCATGATTGTAATATCGTTCTTGTTGGCCTGGGGATTATGTTTAGGTTTTATACCTTAAATGAGATTCACCTGCAAGTTTCCCTTGACGTTAGATGTGTGTCTAAGCAGACTTTGGGGGCGTTTTATAGATTTTTAGAATTGAAGAACTTTTAAATGTATGAATGTCGGGTGTTCAATTTTTTTTTTTTTTTATAGAATTCTCTAGTTTAGTGGACTTTTATACGGAAGATATAAATGACAATACTCACAATTTCTTCCCGTGCATCCATACCAATTTTGTAGACTTTGTAGGGGAAAAACCCGTTTAACACGAAGGAATTCTTCTCATCTTGTTGTTCTTCCTTTTCATCTGGTTATAAACTTTTATCTTTTATGTATTGCCAGATGGTTTTTTACGTGCTACTTGAGTTTATGGTTAAAATTATGGTTTATTTTAAGAACTGTGGTAAAATCTGTGACTAGGGTTCTGAGTTATTTTATTTTCTTGTTAATAGAATGTTTCATGAGTTATTTCACTATTTTTCTTGTACCTTTTTTTATTATCTTATAGGAGTAATGGTTGCGAAATTTGAATTTAACCAAGCGTTTTGGCTGCACTAAAACATGATAAATCAACAGAAGCAAGAAGAATTTATAAATTATTTGAAACAATTACTATAAATTCTTTGGAAAGTAGCTATATATATTTGCTAGGTTTATATGATGTGTTCACAAAATTAATAATTTAACCTTATATGTTGTATGAAATTCCCAAATTTATGATAATGCTTTCCCAAATTGTTTGTTTATATTCGTTGTTTATTTCTATTACGTTACAATTTTGGTGGTTCCTAATTTTTCTTCTCAATTGTGGTTCTTGTCAAATCTGAGAGCGGTTCAAAACAAAGCAGCCATTTGAGAACTCACATACTTCTTTCATTTACCCAAAATGTAAAGCAAAGCTAAATTAATGCTAATGCTACAATTGGTCAATTTTAAAATTATTTTATTCTCTAATCTATTTTACTAGACAAATAATTGAAGTATTTGATTAAATAAGAAGCAATACAGAAATTAATATTTAATAGAAGATATGATCAGTGGTACACTGCCATTTTGTGGATTGGGTTGTATCTTATACTAGGGGTGTCAATGAGTTGAGTCATGAGCTGAAACTCAAAGCTCGAGGCTCGGTTCGAGCAAAAATGGTTGGGATATTTTTGCTCTGAGCAGAGCAAAAGCTTGGCCTTTTTTTTTGGTTTGAGTCGAGCAAGAGCTTGGCCAAAAAATTGTGACAAATCTAATTATTTTTAAAGAATTTAAAATTTGTGCAATTTATACTTATTATAAATTAAATAAAAGTTACAACCTTCCTTTATCCGGTCAGCGTCGACGGAGTTAAAATTGTATACAGATAAAATATTTTGTGTACAATTTTTCTTAAAACAATTATTAAAAATTACATATATGTTTTTTAATTACTCAATTTAAAAATTTACAATATCCTAATATTGGATCTGTTGCAACTTTTCGGTTATTATACGGTCAACTTATTCTTGAAAACGTAATTACGCACATTTCAAGTCCTTCAAACATATTAAAACTTCCAATATATCTTTTTTTTAGTTTTGATTGTTCCTATTGATAAAATTCAATCGCCTAAATTAAATGTAGCCTCCGATACTATCGTAGACATCGGGGGTGTTAGTAGATCTCAAGTAATTTTGATACAATTGAATATTGTCTTTCGTTACATCTGCATCATGATAAACGATTAAATTCCTATAATTCTTTTGATTGTAACATACTACAAACGTCCACGCACATATACCTGCTAACTTAGAGGAAATTTCAAGATTTGTACGCATATATCCTTTTATGTATAATCTATAGGTGATTAATATAATAAGCTAATGCTTGAGTCACATTTTCATTTCTATTCTCATTCTTCTACTCATTTTCAACCACATATTTTTCAATAAAATAATATTTTTCATCACATTAATAATTTTTTCTTCTTTTTCAACTATACATACACCATCACATTATTAAAAAAAAAATGCATTCTCTCTTAAAAAATGTGCATCAAACACGCTCTAAGTTGTAGCACAATATAATCTTTTTTTTATTAACACCGGTCCATTAATCAAAAGTAAACGATATAACGCACTTCGAATAGCAGTTTGTTTTCTTCTGTTATATAATTTTATATTATCTAAATGAAGAGTATTTCTATCGTATGAAGTATACTTGGATTGAAGATAATTTTGCACAAGTCGAGTAAAGTATATTGACTTTATCATTGTAAGCGACATCTCTGTTGCTGCCACATATGCAGTCATTCCTTCACGAAATCTTTCCTGTGAATATATAAAAGTGGAAAGAGTAGAACTTGAACCGTTAAAAACTAGTTCGGTCTGTTTCGAGTCAAGACAGACTGGTTTTGCTTTGCAACTTCTTAATATGTGTCTATTGAAATGCGTCGTGTTTGAATCGGGCTTTCAACTAAGTTCTTTGCCACAGTAATTACAACATGCTTTTCAAATATCAACTCTATTTTAACCCCAACTTTTTTACGTGTCTATGTTCCCAACAATCCGATTATTCTTTTTTCTACCTTTTAATTTCAAGTATTTCTTCCTCTTTGATATCCTCCAAATCAATTGGAACATTTTGAAATGTATCGTAGCTGGATGGAGTACTCGAACTACCCTTAAACTGATTAATCCCACCGCTAGTAAAATCCATCTATAGCTATTATAGTAAAGAATATTGAATATTAGAGTGAAATAAACTGAATATTAGAGTAAAGAAATTAGATATTGAAATTGAAATTAGAATCCTGCAAAATTTTATGAAACGCAACTAAATTGGAGATTAGAGTAAATGGTTTGAATAAAGAAATTGAAGATTGATTAAAGTAAATTGGTATGAAACTGTAAAAAATTTTCGCGTATTTATAGCAAAAAATATATCAGTTTCAACTACATTTGAATTTCAAATTCAAATTTTGAAAAAGTGGAAAACTTACGTTATATGTAGCTGCTGCAATTTTGCAGGCAATTGTTTATTATTATTTTTTTAAATGAAGCTCGGTTTGTCTGAGTTGAAATGGCCTGTGATACAGGCTGACTTGGGCTCAAGTTGAAACCTCAAAATTGGACTCGGCTCGAGCCTCGATGGTCCCGAGCCACGAGCAGCCAGAGTCGACGAGTCATTTTGACATTGTTATATCTCACTAAGAAGATAACTTCTCATGTTCAATCTGTAGAAATTATACCCACCCAATGTTAAAATCTCCAATTTAAAAAACAGATTTAAAGAATTTTTGTTCAAAAATTATATTATAATTCATCTTTTAATATTAATAATAATATTATAAAATTAAATCAATTAAGATACTGCATCCATTCCACCTCATTCCCAAACCTTAAATTTTTCTTTCTATTCTCTACATTCTTTCCTCTGTGTCTCATAACTATCGACAACGAAGGAATAAAACTCAAAAATTGCGAAGGTACCAGTGCAATCGCAAAACCACCATCGTACTGCACACCATAATACTACCACGACCGCACATCAACACACCATCACCACACAATCAGTGTAACAACCCCAACTCAACAAATGAACACATTAAGATCCCACCAATCTACGACTATGCACTGTCCCACAACAAATGAACTCATCAAAATCTCCACCAATATGCAGTGTCGCTGCTTTGAAGCGACAGCGAGTACCCAATGACGTAGTAGTTGCGCATGGTGGGTCCACAGCGACTATGGGCAAAGGGTATGGTGGCACATCACGATGCAGTTGGTGGATTACTATGGTGGCGCAGTGAGATGCAATTAGTGGATTAGGGTTGTGGGCATGGTTTGAGTGTAGGTAATGATGGATTCATAGGACGATAGATTAGAGCTACTATGGTGTCGGAGTTTGGTGTGTCGTGGTGTTGTGGGTGATGTGGTGGTGGTGGTTTTGCGTTACTCTAGTGTGTGGTGGGTTTTGCACGATCTGTGAGGTGGTGGTGATATTGGTAGAGGTGGTGGCAACGGTGCGGAAGTCGTAGGTGGAGATGGGATGGGATGGGATGGGGGTATTTGTGACCAATTATTTGGTTGATTATGACCAATGAATTGGTTAATTTATTACCAATAAAAAATTTAACCTAAAAATATGATTGTGATTTACAATTGTTAAGTTGTGATCGAGAAATTATTTGCGATCAATTAATTTGATAATTTGTGATCGTTAAATAAGTTGTGACTTATAAAATTTGTGATTTTGTAATCGATAAATAAATTGTAATCTATAAATTTTTTGATTTGTGATCGAAAAATAATTTGTAACCAGTTAATTCGATAATTTGTAACAAAATACTATAGAATTGTGCTTTTAATATATTTTTTATTAATTATTTCATAAATAAAATGTAATTAATATCTGATTTTTGAAGTTTTAAACTTTGTTTCTTAGTTTTGAAATGAATTGTACTTAATCTCCTAGATATGGAAACTTTTATACATTAAGCCGCTTTTTGGCTATAAACACAAACCACGTTTTATCACATACTTTGAGAGTAAGTATTACACACAATTGAGCCCATGTTTGACAAATATTATTTTAAAATTCTTTTTTCAACTTATTTTCAAACAAACAATCACACCATAAAATATTCGTACGTAAACCTAAATTTTTTTCCTACTTTTTAACTATACATTCTCCTAAAAAATAATATGCAAAACTTTGTTTCATCCAAACAATGGTTGTCAAACATGTGCTTAGGTCTAGTTATAATTTAAATGGTTTATAAACACTTTTCAAACAAGCAACATGGAAGTGTTTGTAAATTATTTAAAATATATACAGATTGGAATAAGTGATAAATAAGTGGGCAATACTTGTGAATTTCAAAAAATGTGTAAATAAAAAGTGATTTGGATTGATTATAAACAATGCCTTGTTTACAATATGTTTATAATTGATTACCATTGCTTGATAGCAATTAAAATTTAGATTTTTATTAAAGTTGAAATCAACAATTAATTTTAATCATATATTTCATGAGAATTATAACTTTTGAATCACAACAAATTTTAATTTTAATCTCCACTAAACATAATCACATTTTATTTACATAATAAGATTCACAAATATTATTCATTTATCTGTCACTTATTTATACATATTTAAAATTTAAATTGACTACAAACAACTTCCGAACATTGGCTAAATTTGTTAAGGGCAAAATAGCTTCGATGCATCCGATCCAAAAATTTGAAAATCGCATCTTCTCAATAAATATGAAAGTAATCTACTTATTGCTTGAATTTAACCAAGTAGAATTGAATAAGAACTGAATGATCACGGTCTAATTTGATTCTATTCCAACAAATGAAACTGCAAACTAGTATCAACGCTTGAACCCTAAACTCATCCATTAAAGTCCGTTTGACATGATTTATATTTCTTGTAGGGGAGTTTATTGAAAAAGTTATCCCAGATCAACTTTTATCAGAAGTTTAAAAAATTATTTAAACATTTTTAAAATTGCTTTTAATCTCGTAAACATCTTTTGACTTTTCAATAAAAGGCATGCTTGGTGTGCAGGAAAAATCTGTACTATGGAAATGCGGGGGATGTGGCTTCTTTTCATCGAGACTTGGCGATAATAATAATAAAAAAAATCAATCGTAACTGTCCTAGTTTTCATCTATACAAGAGGAATTGCACTTTCAAGTTTCAATAATTTGTAAAATGGACCCTAACTACCTTCAGATACTAATTGGTCGACCTTGGCTTGGATTAAGAGTGATACTATTTAGTCCCATTGGAGTTACAAGATAGCTTATGTGACGTTAATGAGATATTAATGGTCCGTTTGATTGTAAGAATGGAAAATTGGTGAAAGAAAAATGAATTCCAAGGAAAATAATTGTCTAGAACTTATTTTTTTCGGGAATTGTCAATTAATTGTGTTTGATTGATATAATTTTTCACTTGAATAATGTTGAAATTTTGGATCTTTTGATATTTGTTTGACTTTACTTTTTATGGAAATTGTCCATTGAAGGAAATAATTTTTTTTTTTTTACAATTGTGGATAGATTTTGTTTCCATTACCAAAAACAAAACAAAAAAATATAAAATCATTTTCCCATCAAAATGGTGAGAAAATAAATTCAATGAAAACCTGGAAAAGGGGGTCACATGGGGGGTTTGGGAGGAAAATATTTTGCCAAGAAAATTTTGGCTATCAAATAAGAAAAAAGTTGGAACTTGAAAAATTCTATGAAAATAGTAAAGATCAAACATGACATAAATGATAGATGAAATTAAATAAATTATTGAATTCACATTTTATTTAGTTTATCATCATTGGGATTGTAACACGCAGCATTACTCATGAATTAATGAAACAAAACTCTAAACGAAGACAATTAATCCAGCAAAGACCATTGTCAATACGCCACGTTTGACCCACTAACGACCGACCTTACCAGGCCGCCACGTTTGACCGTTCATGTAAGCTCGTTATGTTTTAAGTAACTTCCAGAAAATTCAGAGACCAAGAAACTCATCGGAAATTGGATATTCGGACGCCTCAATTGGCCTAATCAACAACATAGAAACTTCCACAATTAAACTTCCAGATTTTTCCCAAATTTATTTTATCCATTCTTCTATATATCCCGTTTCTTCACAATCAAGAATCAATTTCAATTCTCCAATAATCAAAGCATAAAAGGTTGCTTAATCAGTTCAAATTTCTCAACCCCTTCTCTTGGTTTCTTTCTTAAGATCAGTTCTTGAAATCAGAATCAAATTTTGCAATAAGCCAAAGCAACAAAAAAGCAGCTTATACCCTTTTTATTGGATTCTGGAGATCAGTTTCTTGAGATCAAACATGATGTCAATTTTCAGTTCGTTTGATGCACTTTGTGCAGAGTCTTTTGGCCAGAAAGTTGGTCTTTCTTGGGCTCCCTCTTCTATTAAGGAAGTGCAAAATCAAGGGGTTTCCAAGAAAATTGATGAGGTGAAGAAGGGCAAAGATGGAAATGGTTCGTCCCAGCCACCGTCTCAGGCTAAGAAATCGGAAGAACGCCGGCCGAGATTCGCACCGGAGTTTGATGGTCTGCACTGTTTTGAGACCATTATTCCCTATTGATCATAACAAGTTGTGAATATTGGAATATTTGTGATTTTTTTTAGTTCATGGTGTAAAGTCCAATTCTTGGTATGATCGATATATATGAACTCTCTTCCTTCTAAATTACAAGTGCTTCTCTGGATTGACTATCTATTTTATTTTATATTACACCAAAGTTGAGTGCTAAATATGTAATTTTTCCATTGCATTCTACACATTACAATAGGGTGATTATATTGTCACCATATTTTTTTTAAATTTCATATACCACATTTTAATTAAAACTAAAATTTCCCATCTTTGCTAATTGAAGTAATTATTTCCTCTTATCTTCTTCCTTTATGATGGTTTACATCAAAATATTTTGTTTTCATGTTTTGAAATGAGGGAAAAATATTTTTTTGCACTTTTTATTTATTTTTTTTAAAAAAATTATGATAAAAAAATAAGTTTTTTACACTATTTTAACGGACTTTTGGATATATAATATTATCAAATATAAAATGTGTTAATTAATGGAAATTTTAAAAATAAGAATGAGACGAAAAAATTGTTACGAACATGGAAAAATTAAGAACTTTAAGTGCAATTAAAATGTGGTACAAAAAATAAAAATTGTGATATAAATATAATTGCCCTTATAGTAATAGTAGTAAAAACAACAACAACAATAATAATTTATCTACTTGTACGGAATTTATTGTCCACCTTGTTTATAGATGTGGTGTTGGCGAATGTGATTGGCTGCCAATTTAATTTTTGGCAGCAATCAATGACAGAATGCGGCATTCTCTCAAAGTGTGTGTACGAATTTTCTAGTACACGTAGCATTCTGTCAAAGTATATGTATGAATTTTCTGTACACATAGCAAACTTCTAATCATAATAAAGAAGATAATAGAAAAAATGCATATGACTAAAGTGCAAGTTTGTGATAATGTGGTGAGCGTTAAGTACAATCCAACTTTGATTCTCTTTATCACGAACAAAGTACGTCTTTGGTACAATATATAGGATGATGTTATAGGATGAATAAAATTTTAATATATTTTTAATGTTGTACCTGAATGGCTTATGGGACGTTGGCTTTGCAAATTGCACAAATTTTACCTAGTATTTCGGCTTGGAGAAACGTGTTTGGCCAAGCTTTAAAGTTTGCTTCGTATTTTGTGGCTTTACGAAGCTAATGGGTAGAGATCCCCACTTGTTTTTTATGTAGTGATTGTTGACATCCTCCAAAGTTCAACTATTAAATTCAGCGGTCAACCTTGTTATAATAGCTCTAAAGTCAAATCTTCTTAACATCCCAATTGGTTGACGTTTCCCATTTTCTCAATCAATGAGTAAAGCCACTTTACTCGAAAATAATTGACACCTCGAATGACCGACCATCACATTGAGCATGGGTCCTACGTGAATAAAATAATGCCCGACCCTGATGTGTATGTGTTCGGCCATCTAAGGTGTCAACCGTTAGTGTAAGAAAGTTCTTTATCAATTGTGGATCTTTTTGTTTGAAGAGCCAACAAAAGGCCTCTTTGACAATAAATGTCGAAAATAATTTGTCGTAGATGCTCATCGTTAGAGATTTTAAAGTTCGAATTTCAAGAATGGGGATTAATTAATAAGACACACTAAACTCTTGTTTGGTGGGGAATTAAAATGAGATTTTTAGTAGATTTTAATAAAATGTGTAGTTGAAAAGTTGTGAAACTTATGAAATATGTAGTTAAAATTAATTATCGACTTTGACTTAGATTAAAATCCAAATTTTAATCGATACCAAACATACATTAAAAGTTGAGGACTAAAGGAACAATTTTTCCTTTGGATTATTATAACCATCGCAATCAATAAGAAAGGAAGGGATTGCTTGTGGCAAAGGCAATTAAGTTGCCGTGGGCCCGTGGCTCGTTTCAATTCTAAAATCTCACCCTCGCCTCTTTATGGAATAAGGATGGGGTTCTCCTTTGCCTTTCGAAAGTCACCCAAACATAATACATTTCCTTTATTCTCAACACTAAAATCATTACCATTCAATCTTGAAAAAAGTCAAGATTTAGAGAGAGAGAGTGGTAGAAATTACGGAGAGTGATTATCTAGAACTTGACGTCCATAGAAAGCATGTAGAATAAAAAATAGTATTTAAAAAACATAAAGTGTAAGTAAATATAAAGATCGAATTTCAAGTTTTACGTACTCTATGTGTTAAAAAAACATTTTCTTATAGTTAGTATTGTTATAAATATTTAATCATTTTAAAAAATATTTAATAATTAAAATAATACGTACCAAACATATAAGATTATAAAAAACTATATTTACTTAAAAATTATTACAATTAGTCAATTATACAGTTTTAAAAAAAAACTTGAAACTAAATTCAAATGAAAGACTTTTAAGAAAAGGGAACAAAAAAAAATAATAAAGCACGCCTAGATGCACCTAGTCGATCAATAAATGGTCAACTTGACAATTGATCAATTAATTTCGAGTTTACTATCAAGGCGTGACTTTTCATCCGCGCCTCACGCCTAGTCGGCTCACTTTTTTGAACACTGAATAAACGTAACTACTAAAAAAATATGAGAGATGTGATGGCCCATTTTACAATCGATCTTATCATGATATGAGCTCACTAGATGCCCGTCTGGAAGGAGTTTAAAAAGTTAAAAGCTGTTTTTCAGATTAATAATTTGAGTTAGAACATGCTTGAGTTATTTTCTAGAAATGTTTTATCGTGGACGGGTTTTTAGAATAAGTTGATCTAAGGTGATTTTTTCGAGTATAAAAAGCAAAAGTCAAACAAATCTTAATATGGATAGTCCACTTAAATTAGTTATGTCATGATGCCAATTAAGCATGAGAACAAGAAGAATGAATGGTCTATCCCGAAATATCTTAAAAGCATTCATATGAATGGGAAAGTCACAGCTGATGGATGCCTAAGCAAGTGGTCCAATTCATTAATCTTCATCTCTAACGAGACCCCAATGGATTGCAACTTTTCACCGACTACTTATTCTCTAAGAAAGTTGAGGACTAAAGGAACAAAAATGTTCGTTATTTATGCCTTTCTTTGATAGGGATTAAAACCTAAATTTTAATATAATTCAAAGTTAATAATTAATTTTAACTATATATTTCATAGGACCCACGACTTTTCGATTTTAATTTTCACCAAACAGGGACTATATTTAATTTCAACACGAGGGTGCCTTCCGTCCCATGCTTTCCTATATAAAGTCCCAAAGAGCCCCCCCATTATCTGCACCATCTAAAATCCAAGTCCTCAAGTTTTGCATTGCTTCCTAGCACACTTTTTCTTTCTTCAATCCATTCTTTACTAGTCTTGATTATCAAGGCATCTCAAATTTATTCCAATCTCTCTCTCTGAAATACTTACAAGATAATTATATCTAACAAGTTTTTGAAGCTCAAAATCTGAAGAAATGGCACTTGCTACAATTTACACCACAGCAACACCTGCTGCTGCTGCGGCGGCTATAGGGCTTTATTTCTTTGTTAGAAATCACTCCACCCAGGTAATATTGTCCTTTATATTGTCTTGATTGTTTAAAATATTTAAGAATCTCGATTCAAGAAAACATGATGAAGAACATATATTGCGGTAAAAGCCATTGTTGGTCGATCGACTTATCTTGTTTCGTTACCAAGAATAAAGTTCGGTAAATCAAACTTCGCTATAGTTGAGCGTGGAACAATGTTTGTAAGGACTTGTTTGAAAGGACTTTTAAAAAATCAAAAGTTGCTTATGAGATTATGAAGCTAATTTTGGACATGTTTGGATAATTTTTTGAAAGTGTTTTATCTGACTAAAATATTTTTAGAAGAAGTTGACATAAGGTAACTTCTTTAGGAAACTCTCAAATAAGAAGCAAAAGTCCTGCCAAACAAGTCCTATGTCGAGACTATTACAAAAATCTTTTCATATCTTCAACACGTACCATGCTTCATTTTTGTTTGAATCGTATGAAATCTTCTGGTCATTTACACTCGCTAAATTTACCACTTTCTTTTTTTCTGTGTGCTTAGGAAACTGGAGTACGAGGTTCCATAACCAACTTTCTAGCAGAGGTTAAGAAAGAGGTCAAGAGTGATCAAATGCCGAAGTTGGCACCACATTTTGATGGTTTGAACTTATTTGAAACCCTGGTTGGTCATTAATCCAGGCTCTGGAATTCTGAGCAAAGATTGAATATTATCACCACTATGCATTAATGCTGCATTTATAAGAAAAGATCTACATTAACAAACAACAATATTGGTTTGTTTTGTGTTGAATCAATCTTTAATTTTTCATGACTCGATTTATACGGTGATGATTTAGTTTTACATGTTTTAGGATTATGTTTAATTAATCGACTATGATGAATTGAAATGTAAAAGAAAGAAGAATTACAATGTCAACAAGAATTTTCACGAACGTGTGAACTATTAAGGCGAATTTTCAAGTCCTTGATAGCGCCTTTAGAGCTCTCGAAAACTTTTTGGGAGGTCTCGAGGAACTATTCATGAACCTACTTTCGAGTACAAGAGCTACCCGGATAGTCCCAAGTGGCAAGTAGTAGCTATTTAGGACTCCAGGAGCTCCCACATAAGGCAAAATCGAGATGGGGACGAGGAGCAACTGACTGGGAGGAATGGGTGAGGTTCGGGAAAAATAAAAGGAAAGGTCGAGAGAAAACGCTTCATGGCATCTTAGAATTTAGCACCATATAGAAGTTAACAGTAAGATGAACAAAATTTTCTACTTATTTTTTGTCTTGAATACGATACAAAACTCTAATCCCCCTCACTATAAAGCCGTTCATGGTGCAAACGTGACACGAAAAATCTCAGTACTGCAGAGTCTTCAATGACAAGATATTGCCAACAGTTTGAAACAGAATAAAAAAAACATACAGAACGCCATGTATAACTGTAATTGAATTTTATAAAGGAAAATGATGGTATATTGATCTGTTACAGCCAAAATGAAAAGTTTCTGTAAGACAAAAGGAAAGAAGACCTAGATGCTACGAAGATTTTTTAATAGTGAGACAACGATCTTACTAACTAGGTTTACAAATATATCCTCAGTTAGCCCTTGGACAAGCTCTTTTTCCTATGTTCCCGAACGTTCTTGCCAAACCAAATATAAGGGGCTTGGTCAAGAGTCCTCGGTCAAGACTACAACCAATTACAATTGCACCACCAATTATCAGAAGCTTCGGTATGTTTATACCACCCTTTGGTTTCCCAGGTGATTCTAGTATTTGTGTCTCCGATGATTCTTCTTCACCTTCCAAAATCTTCAGGTAGTCAGGATCAATTTTTGTGTTGATTTGAGCCATAAATGCAGGATGAGATACGGGAGCTCCTGAAGCCCTTGCCTTCTGGTAAGCCCGAAAACCACGATCAATATTCCTAACGGTTCCCCACATGCCCTGTCGTACCCCAAATCTTGCAATTTCCCAAGGGATGCCCATATCTTCATGATGGAAGAGTATCACCTCACATGCAGACAGTTCACCGTCTCTTTTCCTTGATTCCACTGTTCCATAGGCAAGAAGGATGTCAAGATTGAAAATACTCGAGCTATGCTTACAATATCAGAAAAAAACTGAACTTCTAAAAAGTAGTAGTGTATACATGGACAAAACAATTTTGCTTATCCAATTCTAAGAACACAAATTCCACCAGTTTGTCTGTCCCCTATAGACATTCATTTGGAAAAACATGAAATTTAAATGTCCCACAAAGATATAAATTTTATTACCTGCTTGAATGTACCAACTCGAGTAGTACAGATCAACACGTTTTGGTTTGTCTTTCCTTGGAACAGAAGGGCAGGGAACACCCTAGCCCAGACATAAAAGGTGTCAGACTGATAATAGAAACCTAAATTCACCATATGCAGAATTTTAAGCCACGGAGGAAGGCATTACTAACAGAGAGATTTATTTTCTTCATTAGTTCTTTTTCTCTTCCAAGTCACCAGGGAGAAAAGGGCCAACAAGTACAAATGAACCAGATAAATGTATTCTTTTGGTTTGACTCAATTATTGCAAATAATTTCATACCTTTGTCACACAATAATAAGTTCTTCCAGACTCCCATATTCGACGGCCTATTATGTATTCTCTGTTGCTGCAGAAAAAAGGGAACTGCACAACAGAACCGAGCTTCAGCCTTGGAAGTTAGAACAAATCTCCTTAAGCAAAATAACATATATGCAATATTTAAAAATGTGTAATTGGGAACTGAGGTGTTTTTCCTACATGAGGTGAGGTGTTTTGAGGCATAAGCCTCACAACAAACCAAAAAAATGTCAAGAAACTATTAAAATGCAAATAACCTCATAATACAATATAGACAATCTTCAAAATTTTCATAATAGAACAATTTAAAGTGTGCAAACAAACAAAAGAAAAAAATGTATAAAGAAATTGTTATTTTAGTTCGTAGGGGGTAGTGGATTATTCCCAAAGTTGAATGTGAGAAACACAATTTTTCGCTGTTTTAGTAGGCCACTGGGATATTCTCAAAACGTTTTGAGGCATTTTTTTGTGCCTCACACTCTGAGGCAGGCTTTAAGCAGGGTTTCAAGTGGTTTTTTTTAATCATGCACATATGAGCCATATTAGGATTGGTTCAAGTCCTAACCTTCCGCATCCAATGAACAATCATCGTTCCAGTGGTGGGGCATTCTTCTATAATTGACGCATGGATAAGCATATCATCCCACTTCATCCGAACCTCATCATCCCAAAAGAAGTCCCTCAGCAGTTCAGGTGATGCATCCTCATACACAGTTCTGGTACAATACTGCGGAGGACCATTCTAACAAGAAGCATAAAATACAAATTAATTTAAAAAATTGCACAATTAAGGAAAAAACAAAGATATGCATCCTATAAACAGGAGAGAATAAGTTGATAAACAACACATTCAGTACCTCAGGATCTCTCTGCCATGCTTGGTAACTCATATTGTGGGTTGAACGATCCATCATATGCTTCCAAGGGGGACCTCCGTCTTTCCTCTCAACAAGACAACATAAATGTACCAGATCCTCATTCATAACAACCAAGTTCTCTTCTTTTCTAACCTCTGAAGAACTGTGAAAGCAATATACATGTTACGAGTAAGTTCTAGTTAGTCAGCATAGAAGAAAGGAGAAAAATCTAACATGTCTGACATGGCAAGTTATAAATCACTTTTCCAGTAACATATGAAGTAACATTCATTGAGCCGGATTGCGTAGAGTTACTTACAAGTGTTCTTTACTCAGAACACCATAAATTTGCGAGCAATTCATTGATCTCAAGATTGCAGTAAGTATACCATTAACATAACTTCAAAGGTTTCACATTCAATCCAACTACAAAAAGAACATATTCTCCATTCGTGGAAACAGATAGCTTTATCATCTTAAATCATTATTGTATACTTGTATTCAAACAATACAGCATGAAAACCTTAAAGAAACATAATATCCAACTGTTTCCAAGCAATACAACATCAATTAGCCAAGGTTCCTTTCGATTGGTAAGGTTGTCAGAAGTTATCTTTCCTTGAGTTTGATTGCAGGGTCAGGGAAGAATACTAAAGCCCTTTATTTAGAGATAGGTATACAAACTATAAAAAAGACACATCAGATCCATCTTTAAGGTGCCACCATAGGCTTAGTGAGCTCCTGAGTTAAGAACAAGGCTACAAAGTTTTTTGAACTTGACCAAACAAACCTACATATGATATCATCAAAAGCACTTAATTTGGTAGAAAATGGAAGGTTCAATACATTCATATGAAGCATATTCGAAAAATACAACACCTAGGCTTCCATGTCTAAACTCCATATCATTTGAAATGAAAACAAGAATACAAACAGTTGATGTATCATCAAAGTTTTAACAAATTCTAGAACTCCAAACACAAAATTCACCTCGAAACAAGGTTATCTGCACCGAGCAATTCAACACGGTCGTTCTCTAATCTATTATCCAATACCAAAGAATCCAAAATTTGGGTTGAACCAAAACCCTGAACAGGGGAAGGGATCGAGGCAAAGGGAGAAGAAGGTGCTGAAAAATCAAATTTACGTTTCCCCAAACTAGCCCATCCTGGTTTCCACGCCCATCCTACCATTATACCCAGAAGAAAAGCAATCCAAACAGGACCCAAAATCTGTATCATCCCTATTATCATTGCCCCCATTGTGGGCCGTTCTAAAATATCCAAGAACGCCTCAACCAATGTCATAACTATAAATTTACAAGAAAAAAAGAAGAAACTTTGATTATAAACGGAACCAAATTTTTTTATCAAGATGAAATCGAAACCTCGCTAAAACTAGCGGGTGGTTGAAGAAAAAGAGAGAAAAAAAAAGTAAAATATATATATTTTTTCTGATAAGATTGAAAGGGACATTAATGGTGCAAATGGGAATTCTAAAATTGGTTTTTGCCCATTTCCACCAACAACTAAAAATTGGAAGAACACAATACAAAAGGGATAATTACACCACCAATACTTGTTTAGCAAAAGGTTACCCAGTTGCCAGCTGTTTAGTGTACAGTGAGTGGTGTGCTGTTCAATTCTAAGAGGTTGAAATGGAAACTACAGCTTTCAAAATTTCTTGAAGCAAATAGCCACCGTAGATTGTTAAGAGTGGGGGCGGGTATTCTTAGGTCAGCGGTTGCTTTCGATTTGGGATAGGAATGAACGGCCGCTCTATTTGCGGTTGTCCTGTTTACCACGTTCATAAAATTAGGATAATTGTATTTCTTCATCCTTATCCGATGTTCCTAGTTAAATTTCAGCATATTGTTACATTGTGTTTAATGAAGTGTCGTGTTTAGTGGTTACACTAATTGTTACTTTATTAAAAACATTATTTTCAAAAGTTTACGAGAAGTACTTGTCGTCAATAAATAGTGTTATGTATGACTTCACATTGTTCAAATCGTTCTCAAGAATTAAAAGATTTATTAAAACATCTAAGAGACACTTTTATATTTCTTGAAGTAACATTTATATGATAATTATTATCTTTTAGTGGTTACACTAATTGTTACTTTATCAAAAAAAATTTACATCGATCTCTACGAGACACTTTTAAATATATACATGACAACAAACAATTTTTTTTTAATGACATCACGTCAATCAAAGTTAAACGTCGCTTCCATGACCATCATCGACTCAAAGGATTCTTCAGAGGAATAATAGTCTCCCCACCTTCGAGGAGGTGGAGCATGGGAAGACTTAGATATAAATTTGCCATTAGATATGGAACAAGAGAGCCTTTCTTCAAATTATTGTTCTTTTCTATTTAATAGGAGTGACTTCTTGAAAGTGATTTTCATCTTGCCTTTGTTAGAGAATTTCCTCGAAGGTATGACCGGTTGAGTTTTTTCGATCTTTGCCCCTGCCTGGAGCCGATGTTTCGTGCAAAAAAATTGATTATTTGAGCAACCTGGGTCCCACCAATGTGAGGAAGAAGTCAAAAATTTGGCTATCTACTGTTCCAACAGTAAAAAAAGCAATTAAAATTCAATCCAAAAGCTCTCCCAAGCAAGGGTTTGGCTATGGTTGCATGGAATAGTTGAATGGGCGTCTTCTTAATAGGGGTTACAATTTCCTTTGCCCTTTCTCTTGCTATGATTGATGTAGTGATTTGACATTTAAAGATTATGTGAGATCAAAAGATGAGATGACAAAAAGGTCCCATTGAGTGTGCCAATAATTTGTACAACAAGTTTCGTGTATAAAAATATAGAAATTGTTATAAATTGATTTTTATACAATAAAGTGAAGGTTGGTCTTCTTGTAATTATGAAACAGCATGATTCTCTGATCAGGATTTGAGTGTTTGAGAACGAGGGGCCACCTAACTTGAACCGTGAATTTCAAAGCTTGTTGAAATTTGATTGGTTGAAAACTAGTCTTGCTTGAAACTTGAGTTTGAACTTGACTTGGATTTCAGGATTTGGATTTTAGTTTCAGGGCTTTAATTGATTTTAATTTGATTTAAAGAAGACCTTTGATCTATTGGATTAGGCTTGAACTTGCTTAAATTTGAAGAAGATTTTAATCTTCTAGTGCAATTTTGTTTACCGATTGCAAGTCGATGAGCGGCTCGTACAGAAAAAAAATGATGCTTGGCATGCGCCCCTTAACACCTCTTCATATTTCTGCATTCATTGAAAAGAAAATCATTTTTGATGGGAAACATCAAATAAAATGTTGGATTAATTCGTACGAGTCGTAATGCATATAAATAACACGTCTCCAAACATAAATATGAAACTTTGTTCTCACGAGTTCAATAATTTTTTTTTTTTTTTTACAAACTTCAAGTTACAAATGTATTATGAACTCACTTATGACCATCTAGTAGATGTATCTTTTGAAAATAATAAAATATCTAATCGGCCAAGTGGAGGATGAATGACCATATATATCTCACCTTTTATAATTGGAAAATTGCAGTAACGATATCTAATTTTTTAATTTTTTTTTTCAAACTTTACCATAATCTTCACTTTGTGTCATTCACAATCTCAAATCTTTCAAAAATATGCACATAAGGTCCAAATGAAACCATCTATTTGACTTGACAAAAAAAATTGATTTTGACCTGTGTTAAAGACAACATAGTAACTTACATTATAAAAAATAAAACAAAATCAGAAAAAAAAACCCCCAAAACACCTCATCTTCCACTCCCCAGCCCACCATCCCAATCAAAATCGCCTCTCTGAATCTTCTCTGGCAAGTCCTACCAGAACAAGCCACCACCGCCACCTTCAACCCACACTGCCACCACCGCTACCACAACTCCTTTCAGCATCACCCACTAAACTCACACATCGTCAAACGATGGCCACCACTGTCACCCACACATGCCGCACCTACATCGATACCACTACCACCATCTCAAGCCGCCAACAGCATCTGCAAAGAAAACCCACCACAGCCAACAGCCTCTGCAATTTCGAAACTCCTCAAAAACCACCGTTCTATTGCTGATTTCAAAATCGACAAACCTCAAATCAACGGCCATTACAGTAAAAAATGAGCTTTAAATCAGGCAATTTCTCAGGCGTGGAATGGTGGTGGAGAGTAATCTAGAGGAGACTTGATTTGGATTTGGATTTGAGCGGTGGCTGAAAGGCAGGGAAAAGGTGGTGGAATTGGGCGATTTCTGAAGGCAACGGAATGGTGGTGGAATTGGGCGATAACTAATTAGTTTTCGGCGTGGCGGAGCAGGCGGTGGTGCTGTCGATGGTTATGGTTATGGGAAGAAGATGAAGTTTGAGTTGGGTTGCGGTCGGGGTGCGGTGGTGTGGTGGGGATTGGGGGATTGGATTTAGCCCCCGGTTTGTCATTCATTTTATCAAATATTATTTGATACAGTAAACAATTTCCACCACATATTCACTTAATAAAATATTTTACACACAAATCAATAAAATTATTTTACTTTTTGTCCACACATTCACCAAAAAATACTATCATCTTGCTCTTAACAAATTTGGTTAAAATCAATTTTTTTAATCAATTAACATTTGGACTCCAATTGCATATGTTTGAAAAGTTTGGTATTGTGGGTAGTGCAAAGTGAATGTGAGGATAAAATTTGAAAAAAAATGAAAGATCAGGGACCACTGCTACAATTTTCCCTTTATAATTTGAGATAAGAAGGAATTCAATACCAACTTTAGATAATGAATGTCTTTAGACCAATATACTTTAGGATCAAGCAACACACCAAAATTCATTTTCTTGAAGAATCTTTTAGTTCATCAATATATTTTCAGTAATTATTCACATCATTGTTGGTATGGGAACAAGAAATTCCAAGCAACAAAAATCTTCGTCGCATTTGAACTTCCTGTTTAATAGTATTTATTTTGTAAAAATATATACATAATACAAGCAAAAGATAAAACGGGTAACTCTTTAAACACATTTTTATTGAAAGACCCATATTGTACTCGTCTTTTTAGTTTAGATGAGAACAAAATATTATTAAAATAATTTTGTGTATATCTAGGGATGATATTCAGGGTGACACTCCCTTACAGGAAGCAGGGCTCGAGCGTAATAAAATAATTGTCGACCTCCCATGTGAGGGGGTGTCAGATGTGCACATCATAATTCATATAATTATAAATTTTGTTACCTAAACTTTATTGTAACACTAACAGAGTGTTATTTTTAATTTAAAAATAAATTATTGCACAAAAAATATTTTTAATTTTTTTTTTAATCTTTACAAAAGTTATCTTCCTTTCACCTCAAAGATTATAGTGTCACGAAATAGTAATAAGGTAAGCGTGCTTAAAATAATTGCATATAATAATTATATATTTAAAAAATATAACCATGTTATCAAAGATTTAAACAAGGATAAAAGAAATATCCATTCTTTAAATACATAATACTTTATTTTCAAGGCACTAAGCCCTTGTTTTTACGAAAAAAAAATTTAAATTTTTTCTTCTTTAAATTTATTTTCAACCATACATTTTCTAAAAAAAAATAAGTTTATACATTAATTCATTATTTTTTCTTACTTTTAATCATATATTTTTCAAAAAATCACTTCTCACAAAATTTATTCTCAAAAAATTTAATTTAAATACGTTCTTGAAATAATAGAAATCACGTGGTAAAAAGGGAAAGCCTTGGCTCAATAGACAAAGGAGGTAAATGCAAAAACTTGATTTGTTCACGAGAATTGAGAATGACATCTTTACAAATAATTACTCATATGGCAATTACTCTTTTTTCAAATTTCTATCTATTATTCGGAGATAATGGATTAAGAATCGATTGAAGAGTCAAATAATAATATATTAATGCCAACAAGACGTTTGGTATGTTTTCTCTCAAGGATGAGCAAATTGTTCATAAAATAAAAATATAGATCTCTATTTTCAAGAGATTAGATCACATATTTTTTGAGATTTGTGCTAGCACAATAAAATATTAATTAAAAATATCGATAAATCTAGACTAGTGTTTCTATAGGATCAATACGATATTTTTTTAAGGTGCGTTTCATTGTCAATATTTTACGTAATAAATATTTTTTTTACTTAATTTCCTACTTTTGCACTGTTTGATTGACAATTTTTTTTTATGAAAAATATTTTCATACTTTTGGTTTCTTGAACATATTTTCTTTGAAACAAGAAAAATATTTTTTTTAGGAAGAATCATTTTTGTTTCCCAGATAATTATCTCTCTCTCTTTCATCTATTCACCAATTAAAAACGGACAATTATAATATTTTATAAGTTGAAAACTAAATCAATCAAACACATTTAATTAATAATTTTCAAACAAATATCTCTAGAATTTATTTTCTTTCTATGCAAATTTCATGTTTGTAATTAAACACACCCTTACGTATTTCTATACTGCATGTTTGTCAACAACTTATAAATTTATGATTTTTTTTGAGAAAAATAAACATGATCTCAATATTGAATTTCGTAACATATACTTCTCCGAAGGATTAAAGCAATATTTCTTCAAAATATTTATATGCATTGAATTTTTTCTACGAGTAATTATTATTATTTTAAATATTCTGCAAAAAATTGCACTCATTCCATAAGAAAACAATATCATTGGTATATAAACAGATTTTCAAGACTAACGAAAATCATTTAGGCTGGCAGGCGACCCAGGTCAAATAATAATAATAATAAGATAAAAAAAAATGTTTTCTTGATGGATGATGTAATTGCAAGAATTGTTATATGCCATTAGAAGTAATTTTCTTTCGTAGCTTACCATTGCCGTCATTCTTCATGAAAAAAATAAGACGTGTGAGATGTTGATTTATAATTTGTACGTGTTATAAAACTTAAAATAAAGAAAGAAAAAGAAAGAAAACAACAATAAGAAAATTGAGAAATCAAGACTCCTATATATTTAATTGAAAATCTAGACTTCACATTTATAGGGTAGAAGTAGAACTACGATTACATGGATACAATAGTTAGGAACGAGAAGATGTTATATGACACTATAATACTATATGAAATATTGATCACAACAATAAGAACACAAAAAACAAAAAGTTAATTTAACATAGGAATTAAAGATTCCATTCAATTATAATAGGAGAGAAATTAAATAATATTGTATTCCTACGTAGTTCTAACTTTTAGTAATAAATGAACTTGTAAAAAAAAATCTGATTTGTATACGGATACATGTCAAACACTAATAATAGTTCTGAACATAGAAATTAGATCAAAAAACGCGTGGAATAACAAAACAAAGAAAATCACGAACAGTCACGACGCTCGAGTGCCAACTCGCTCCATGCGAGCGTCAAGGGGCGACAAGTCTGTACGAAAACTCTATTCCGCCACTCGAGCACCCAGTTAGCGCCGTAACACCATTTTTCTCATTGGACCATATTTCAATGTCTTCAAAACTCAATACACCAAACCACGTAAAACCTAGATGAATTTGGGTTACAAACCTAACAATCTTCACCTTGAGAAAAAATTTATTGCAATGAACAAAACTCAAAAAATTTTTACCTAGAAAAATCTTGACTGCAAGGAATGAATTGAACTTTTCAATAAGAACCAACTAACTTCTCCAACAAATCGAAATTTTTTTCCACTTCTTCCACAATATCCAATTGGTATAAATGAATCAGCGCTTCCACAAAATTACCTCGGATTCCAAAAAATCACTAATGATTTAAAATTTACCAAATAGCTGAAACATACCCTGAAACAGAATCAACACTAAATATTTTTGTAGAAGACCCCTTGTTAGACTGAACATTTTCAAATACACTTAAAACATGCACAACAAAATCAGTTTTCCCGTACCTTTCTCCAATGTGTCTATCCCTAACAATTGAATATGATGACACTGTAGGTGATGGTGGCAAGTGATATTACACATATCCTCTAAACTTGACTGGGTTGTATTCATCAACACGGACCCAAACCAAATCCCAATGATATTGTTCCAAACTGAATATTTACCACGGTATTAAACCTTTATTAATTGTTTTTCAACGATTCTACACAACTTTACAAGATGTATAATTGAGATTTTTTTTTTGTCCCTCCAATACAACTCGGACATCTTTGCAAACCTTCAAAACCCTATCTCAACCAAAAAAACTCGTACCCTTTTGAATAAGAATAGCTAACGAGATGAGATTTTTTTTAAAATTTGGAACATGTTGAACGTAATCAACTGTTCTAAAGGTCCCATCTAACAACTTAAGTTTGACTCTACAAATACCAGCTATTTGATAAGGTGCGTTGTTTCCCATGACCATGGCACATTTCGAAACTATTTCATATGTTGCAAACAAATTTCGATTGGGACACATATCAAAAGCATAAGGTGAATCCAGAATCCAATCCTTATTAGGTTTAGATTCGGTGTAAGAAATAGCCAAAAGATTCCCATAGCTCAAATAGTCTTATGCAACATTGGCTTCGTTTGAAGTATCTGATTGCCTTCCCTTCTGATTTGCACCCAACTTATCTTTATTTTGCAGCTTGTTGCAGTTTCTTTTGATGTATCATTTCTTCTTGTAATAAAAAAAATTTGATTACTGAAATTAAATTTCAACATGCTCATTTCGTGACTAGCATGAACAATAAGACCTTCTTCATGTGTAGCTTGATATCCAACCAGATACTTCATCTTCTCATTTGAAAACAAAGCAGCATGTACATTTTTAATGGTGAGAGTGTCACGACTATACAAAATCATGTCTCTAAACGATGTAAACGAAGCGGGCAACGAACACAAAAAACGTAAGGCCAAATCTTTTTCATCATACTTTACTTCTAAAGTCTCCAAATCAGCAATAATTTCTTTAAAAACAATCAGGTGATCTTCCAAAAATCAACATTCTGTCATGCGATGAGAATACAAGTACTGCTTCATATGTAATTTGTTAGTTAGACTCTTAATCATGCCCAATTGCTCCAACTTCAACTACAACGTAGTTGCTGTTTTCTCCTTCAAAACGATCTGAAAAATATTATTCGAAAGATGAAGATGAATTTGTGAAAATGCTTTTCGATATTTTCGTTGTTTCTCCCCAGTTGTCCAAGTTGTGGGCATCTTGTCAAATCCCAACAACGTATTATCTAAATCCATTTGAGCGAGTATTGTTTGCATCTCCACCTGCCACAACAAGAATCTAGTGTTGCGATTCAAAAGCAAAATTTCATATTTCATGGTTGCCCTCAAGAACAAAGAAATTTCGAACAAATCAAATCAAATCTCTGATACTACTTATTAGAAATGAGACGAGTTATATGATACAATATGAAATATTGATCGCAACAACAAGAACATAAGAAATACGAATTTAATTTGGTAGATAAATTGGAGATTTTATTCAACTGTAACGGAGAGAAAATTTACAACAATATTGTGTTCCTATACAATTTTAACTTTCAGTAATGAATTAATTTGTAAAGAAGAGTCTACTATCTATAGATGTATATGTCAAACTCTAATAATAAGCCCTAAAGATGGAAACTAAGTCAAATAAATATGAAATAACAAAACAAAGAAAATTTCGAATAGCCGCGGCGCTTGAGCGCCAAGCAAGCAGCGGGTCTTTGCTGAAAATTTTGTTCCGTCGCTCGACTGTCCAGCTAAAAATAAACTAGCGCCGTAACATCTTTTTTAATCTTTGGACCCTATTTTGACGCCTTCAAGGCCCAATACACCAAACCATCAAACTTTAGATGAATTTGGGTAACAAATCCAACAATAAATAATATTTATGATATAATTTACTTTTAATTCGTCCTCACTAATAAAAAAATATTTGTTTTAAAACACTTATTTAGCTAAACATGTCATTACAAGAATTGCATTAATTTACGTCGCATGATTCAATTGTTTACATTCAAATTTTTTGTTATCCATCCATCTTAAGTCAAATTTCAATAGCAAAAACTTACAACTACATTGCTATCTTATGTACTTCAATTAAGTGTTTGCTTGACATAGCTTACTTGGAAATTATTTGTTCTTAAACTCATTTTCAATTATACATTCATTCAATAAAACAATTTTATATTTAAAATTATAGTCTTTATCTATATTTTAAACACATATTGTCTAATTATTATTATTATTTTTCAAATAACATCTCTTGAACAAACATTTACACTTAAAAATATACCTAGATATATTAGGGTACAACTAGGGCGGATGAGACTGGACAGGGCTGTAACCCGGTCCATCCCATTGTTTGTTTTTTTTTTTTTTCTACCGAAAAAAAAAAATTATGTAAAAAATAATAATTTATGCATAATTTTTTTTTTCCCGTATTCGCCCGACTTGTAATTCGGTCTTGGATCCGTTCTTGGGTGCAATCCTTTTACAAATCTCGAAAACTTGTGTCTCAAACATTTGTTGGTATAATTTAATAAGACAATTGACGAACTTTATTACATATTTATTTTCTTTAATTTCATGTAATCTTGTTTAATCCAAAATACAATAAATACTCGGCACCACAACAAATTTGATGTACAGATGACATAACCCTAAAACACAATTTACAAAAGACATAATTTTTTCATCTGAAATTTTAAGGAAGTTCTTTTTAATTTTGGAAGGAAAATAGTGAATTAAAAAATCATAATATTAAGAAATCAAATTTTGAAAAGAAATTATTATCCAAAATTCTGAAAATGACCACTGTGTCACTCAGTGGGTTAAGCTTATCCAATCCAAGAACGACCACTGTAAAGGATACGCTCCTTAACATGACCGCAAGCCGGCTACCTCTCGCCGGGGATTCTCGGACGTTACCGGTCCATTTTCCGGCGAGCTATTTTGCCCCTACCCCTCTTAAAAGTTTCACTTTCCGCCGTAAATTCGCCACTCCAACAAACAATCAAAGAACGCCACTAACTCTTCGCGTTCATATTCAATGCCACTGCAGCTCTGTCGCTATCAATGGAAACCACTCCACTATTTTCACCCACTCGAGTAAGTAAAAGTTTCTTAGATTGCTTCTTCCACACTCTCAGTGTCATATTTTCAAACAGATTGAGGCTATGTATTGAGCTTTGGACTTGGCCTTAACTGTGCCAAGCCACTTTGATTATTATTATCGACGTGAAATTTAGCATAAAATGTTCTGATTTGAGAACATTAATCTTGAGTTTCAACTGTTCTATTTATAATGCCAAACTTGTTAAAGAGTAGCCCAGATTTCTCGTTTAAGAGACGTGGAATTATACCATTAACAAAATGTATTCAGTTGTTGTCTGATTGATCTAATTTATTTTTCGGGTTTTATTTTCTTAAGGTGCAATGCTGTTTTCACTATTTCAAGAAATTGGGTTCAATGAGAGAGACACTGAAGCATTACTGGATACCCACTCTGCTATCAGGTTCATGCCTTTTGAATCCATTCGTAGTAGAATTCATTCCTTACAATCCGTTGGAGTCAGTGCTCTTTCTCTTTCTCGATTAATTGCGAAGCGTCCTGATGTATTGACAGCTAAAGAAATCGAGGCATTGTTATATTTTCTTGTTAATGATGATGATTTAGATTTGAATGGAAAAGTAGAGCCTGTGCAGCTCGAGCGGCTTCTTAATGGAACAGACCCCAGATTTCTTGTGGGATTTGAGAGAAAAGTGAAGTTGCTAGTTCAATACGGTATTCCCCAAGAGAAGCTTGTTCATGTGCTTAACACTGTTAATTTAACTAAGGCCTTGTGCCTTAAATCTTTCGAAGAAGTGGAGAGAATGCTTCATTTCCTGAATCGTTTTGGTGGCGGTAGTTTGATTCTTCGCCGGCCTGCAATTTTGAATTATGATCTGGAGGCACAATTGGCTCCAAGAATCGAGTTCCTCTTGGAGTTAAGTGGGGGAGATGAGAAAGCCACTGCAACCGTATTGCATAAACTTCCATTCGTATTAGCCTATAGTGTTGACCATTTAAAAGACCATGTCGAGTTCTTGAATTCTTATGCTGGTTTAAGCTATCAAGAGATATTTAGGATAATTCTTGTTTACCCAAACTTGTTTAGTGCAAGCAGGAAGAGGAAATTGCATCCCAGAATCGACTTTCTTATGCAGTGTGGGTTGAATTCACAGGACATATTTAAGTTTTTGATCAAGGCACCCTTGTTCTTAAGTCTGTCATTTGAGGAGAATTTAGCATGTAAGCTGGTTTTCTTGGTGAAGATTGGCTATGAGAATAGGACAAGGGAACTGGCTATGGCAATGGGAGCTGTTACACGTACCAGCTGCAAGAATTTACAGGAGAATATTGGGGTATTCTTGAACTACGGATTGACTTGTCAGGACATTTTAGAGATGAGCAAGAAGCACCCTCAAGTTTTGCAGTACAACCACGATTCTTTGGAGGAGAAGATGGATTACTTGATTGAGGAAATGGGTCGTGAAGTTGGAGAGCTGTTGTCTTTTCCTGCATTTCTTGGTTACAAGCTTGATGGAAGGATTAAACATAGGTATGAAGAAAAGAAGAAGATTTTAGGTGAAGGAATGTCCATTAACAAGCTACTGAGTGTATCTGCAGCAAGATTCTCGATGAAAAGCAAAAAGAAGCATCCCGTGAACGTGATTGACAGTCAGAGTGAAGTTGAATGAAAAAGAGAGGACTATGTTATTATTTTGGATAAGTAAATATTTTCTTGGAGGCATTCATTGCTAAAATGGATGCACAAATATTATGGTTTACTTTCCATGTCCGAAGTGGAGAATCTTGACAATTATTTTTTCTTTGTGAACTGTAAAATTATTGCTGATGGACACTCTATGCAGTTTCATGGGATTGAAGAACGGGAAGACAGAGATAGTGAAAATTATAACTGTGCCTAGTAAATTCAAGAGCAGGTAGTCAGAAAAGTGATACCTTGTGTAGAGTGAGAGCATAGAGGATTCAAATCCAGGTATAATTTTTGCATGGTGGTATTAATCCATTGCTGTTAGTAGTTCTTGAGATTTTCTTGTACTTTAGATCAATTGAGTGGCAATACAGCAAAGACGATGACAGTGGCTTTGAACAATTTGTCTATAAACAGAGTTTTTTAGATGCTATAGAGTTGGATCCTGTTAAATTTTCTGAATCTATAACCTGTTTAAGAATGATTTTGTGCAGAAGCAATTTATTTTATCAGCTCATATTTTTTAATCCATCATGATATTTTATAACTTCCGAAAGGAAGATTGGCAATTTGATCATTTATCCGTCTGTCTACATTGGATGGTAAGACTGCAAATACATGCTGCCTGTGCTCTGCCCTTTCTCCCTCCCTCTGTACCCTTCCCTGTTGTACGATGCCAAGTTCCAACCGACAAGAGGGCTAATGTGCCTACTCTGTTTTAGACGTGGCACTCATAACGCGTGTAGTTTGGCATAATGGCAGTAATTGGACAACCGCAGAAAAGGGATATGGTTAAAACAGTTTTTCCAGTGGGGGACAAATATGAACTGGGAGTGAATAAAAAAAATTTATGTAAACCAAATCCAAATTTATTGGAATAAGGCTTACTTTGTGGTTTTTGCTGTTGTCTGTAGAGGGCAAGTTGATCTAGAAGCTGCTGATTGAGCTAATAGATGCGCGGGGTTGATATCGGGGGGCCATTAGTTGGGAAGGCCCTGCACGAGGCCAGTCACTTGCGTCCACCTACCAAAAATGTTTAAAATTTCCCGTTTCTTGAAGCTATCTTTTGTAATATATTGTCATTTCAGAAAGACGTTTATTTTCCCAGATTCAAGTTTTACACAAAAATTGAAGCTGATAAGTGCCCTGATGTTTGAAATCATGTTCTTCCATGATGGTCTCTGTGTCTGTGCCTGATTCATTGCTAATTTTCCAGAAAGTAAAATGCAGTGCTGTAAAAAATATTGGCTTGGCAACTTTCTAGAATGGCTGTGGATTTTCACTAAGATCTGCTGCTCCTGCATTAGGCAAAAGTTTAGGTACTTGGAATACATTATAAAAATATATTTCATTATATCTACAATATTTAGTAAAAAAAAATAAGCAAAAAAGAGTTCGAGGTAGGTCCAAACTAATCACAGGTTTCCCTTTTCCAAACAATTAAATCAAGTTATGTAAAATCACTTAACTAATGGGTTATTTTGGTTAAAATTCTGCAAATTAATTTTTTCCCAGGGCATGTTATCATATATATATATAGCTCTTGTTTGATACACATTCTTACAAAAATTCATTCTTTCAAAATTCATTTTCAACGACACGTTCTTTAACATAGTCTTTGGTACACCCCTAATGTGCAAGTCCACTTCATTCTTTCATCAAAGACTGACTAGAATATTGTATTTGGTTTTTGAATGAGAGAGACAGATATAGCAGCCCCAGGAGATGATATATTAGCAGCATATCCTCCAATTCCAAGCGCAAGAAATGGATACGTGTTCTCATCTGGAACATCAATGGCTTCTTCTTGTGCATCGGGAAATGTTGCTTTACTAAGATTGGTCTCTGGCAGCTATGAGGTTGTCACTCGTTGCTACAGGTAGCATTACAATACATCCAAGCTCCATATATATATATTTCATCAAAAGCCTAACGCACATTCAATTTTTCGTAATTGAGTGACAACTGAACATGTCAATTATGTTTTGCAGCCTGGAGAACTGATCCTTATTCGGGACAACAAATTTTGGCTGAGGAAGACATAACAAAGATTGCTGATCTATTTGATTTTAGAGGCTGATGCCTTGTGTATGACTTACGAAATGAAGATTAAACACATTCTCTGTTCCATGGATTATGAGAAACTGCATTTAATCTCCGTACACAAAGCTGAATCTTGCTCAAGAACAGTTTTTTTTT